>PDGT01000013.1:34330-112811 GCA_003671415.1 Megathymus violae | reverse complement strand
AGACAGTTTTTTTTGTATAAATAATCTATTTTTATCACCGTCATGCCATTCATAATTGTGTCGCTATAGCAGTGATTTCTAATTTCAGAAGGAAATGAGCCAAAGCCATGGTCCAACGTGGTGATTAAATGCGGCTGAATGGAACCAAAACTAAATGGATTGGCTATATCTCTCAGGGCTCATAGTTTTCAGCGAAGTTGTTATAACGCCTCACTGCTAGGCTCAGATCTCCTGCTATAGGATGTGTTAAACGTAAATAGTCCAATATGCTAATTTAATTCGGATCAGCGGTGATACGTTTTAAGAGACACAGGGAACTATCTCTCATACACTCACTAGCGCACACAGCTACGGGTACCAGCACACGTCCGATCCTTACCATGTCCGTGATAAGATTGACTTTGTTCAGACTTTGTTAAGACTCTCCGCTCAACAACTACCCGCCCGCCTACCAGTTGACCAGTGAACAAATACCTTCCCTACCGGTATACACTAGGTGATGTTTTATCTCCAAGTAAGTGCATATACTACAGCAGGGTTCGTACATCATTGAGAATATTTCAAATTTCTCAGATAATTAATTTCGAATACGCACATAATTTATCATTTAAAGCATTTAATATGAGCATAATTTATTATTTATGCAGTTAATTTATTACTATCCGCATGTCATTAATTATTTTATGCATGTAATAATCTCGTAATTAGATATCGTGCGGAATACTAGGTTTGTTTGAATTGTGGGTTATATACACAAAAAACTTAAATTTTACATAAGTACTCGATCTATATCAACGAAAGTCTAACTACAGTGCTGGTGCTAATGTAATCGAAAAATTTTATATAGAGACACCTGTAACGAATCACCAGGGGAAAAGCATGCGAGCATAAATCAAAATAAATGTTTATACCTTTCTCCGTAAATCTAACCGAGTGTTGTGCATGAAAATTTTATCTGTGTATCTAATCATAAATAAATTGTGTGGTGCCTGAAAATCACTTTTAGTGTTACCGCCTGCTTACGATGTGGGAATCTTCAAGAGGAGAGTGAATAGGCTCTTTTAACTTAATGCGTTCAAAATCTTACTACATGAACGTTTACCGTCAGGTGGCTTTGTTGTCAAGCATTAACTTATTTTATGTTACAAAAAAGTGAATATCTTTAACAACGGACTAGGCTATGGCGAACGGTTCCTCCTGTTGGAGGTCTATTTGCTTTGTATCACGCAGTTTAACCCAAACGGCCGATTTGTTGCTTCCGTAAATTGTTCTGTGTTGTTAGTGTGTTTTAAATGCATTCTTGAGGAGCCAGGTAGACTGGATTTCCTTTGAAGGTACCCAGTATCGCGTCGATAATGCCTTAAAGTTACACGTTTTAGTATTTTTCAATTATTAGGGTGTATTGGAAAGTAATTAAAACTTGTGTCACTAAAGGACAACAATATTGGCATATCTGATAGTTCTCTATTATATTTCCCAAGATGTGTTATGTGAAAAACCGGCAAACGAGCAGAAAGTCCACCTGATGTTAAGTGATGACGAATTTCCTTGAACGCCCATAACACCGATAGCATTACCGACCTGAAATCCTCTTGTTTTACCTCACCGTGATTCTGCAACGAAAATAGATACAAAAACATTTTACAGTTGATTTTAGGATGATACCAGCTAGCCAGGCAGGTAAAGAACTGTAATACTGTACATGAAGGAATGAACATTTAACAAAGAAGATTCGTTTGGATACTATTGGAGTATGTGTTGTAGCTTCTTTAGATTAAAAAAAAAGTAAATATTCACTATACGGATTGAATTTCTTCGAACAGTCGTAACGAGTCGTTCAGATTTATCGGTTTCGGATCGGAATTCTATAACAATGGAACGTCGAGTTTTACGATTCGAATACATTTCGAGATACTGTCGTGTTCCGCTGTGAGATAGAAGATACAGGCGAGGGCCGTTGTAGTGATATTGTGATTCATAATAATGAATATAAATTTAAAAAGGCTCTTTAGGTGTCGTATTTGTATTTCATATTTCGTACAAAAATAATTTTTATGTATAATACACTTGTTCGATGGAGATCGTTTAACTCTGTGCCACTAATTGAGATCATTCAAATGCTTCAAGAAAGTAAATTAAGCTTAAAGGAAATATCGATCTATTACCTCAATAAATACAAGATTAATACTTTTTATTACAATTAGTAAAATCCAGCCCTATCCGTGTGAACTACAAGTAAAAAAGGCGCTTATTGTCGAGTATTAAAAATTAATGTAACAAGATACCGTTTGAATCTGAAAATAATAATAGTTTGTTTTTTCTGATCATTTTTAAAATATAATTGTCATAAACTTTTTGTGGGCCATGATATCTAAGTAAGATATATTATTATTACATCGCTTCGTGAATCTCCATGTCCGTGTGTAAGACAAATACTTAAAGGCTACGAGTTTTATGAGTTTTATGGTTGTATGAATAATTACTTTCTTTGGGGAGTGAATTGTTGTTTGCCGAACTATATTTATGGGGGCAACTTTTGATTCATGAGACAGTATAAATCTTTTTGATTACGTGCAGTACCACGACCTTATATTGTGTTTGAGTGATTTTATTTGACTAATTATTTGTTTGATTGTTATATTTCGTCAGTTGTATCACTTTATTTCCAAGGAGGACTGATATTTCTTACCTCGTAATTCCGAAAAAAAACAAGAGTTAAATATTTTGATTTTAGTAATTAAAAGTGCATTTAAAATTATTAGCACAAAATGTCAATGAGTAGACGTGTAACTTTAAACAATTTGATCGATCGAGGAAAAATTCAAGGAATATCTATCTATATCTATACTTACAATAAAATTCTAAGTGATCGCTTTCTGTAGATGAAGGATATATGAGAAAAACATGTAACGGTTCTTTATTAACGCAACAGAACACAAAACAATAGCGTTAGAATTTCTGTGTGTGCGTTTGTGCGCGGTTATCTCAGAAACGGTCTAACCGATTTCGTAACGATTTTAACTAATGCATTGCAGTAAGCATCAATTAATATTTCGTTTTATTGTAATCCATCCATAAATAAAAAAGTTATTAATTAATATATTTGTAATTCATACACCTGGAAAAACCCAGTAGCAAAACCCAGTAGTAATACAATGCAGTGCTATTTCTCGTAGGCGTAGTTTTTCTGAAGCGCAGCGACCACGGTGTACTAGTACTAAATAAAAGAATTTAGTCAATATTGGAATCTCAAGGGCTTCGTCCTTTAGTTCAAGCCATTTTCCCCTATAATTGGTGCAGCCCCCTAAAAAACGGGCGAGTCAATGGCACCAATTCACTCCTTTTGCAGATAGCGAAGCATATAATTTCGATGGTTTCCGTGCAAGGTTCTTAAGCTACCTGACTAACCACCATCCTCCTACTAGATTTAACTATGAAATGTTTTTAACGTGGAATATGTTTGCAGCATCGGAGAACCAGTCAAACGTAACATGAGACAATAAAATGATGTAAGCCTCCGTAACGATTACATCCTAAGATGTAATCCTTTTTTCTAATCAGAGAGAAAAGACTTTATAGCTGACAGTGAGTCGTATAGCGTGACTATAAGTTTCTTACATGATTCTGTACTATTACACAATTATATTGTGCTCTAATACACATATGTATTGTACTAGTAGATGTTCACTCAGCACGCAACTGAGAGCTAACACATGCAAAAAGAGGTGCGTAGGGTATATTGGGTATACCATCAGATAATCTGGAATTAAGGTTGTTAAGAGACCATTTCTCGCAAATATAAGTGTTGTAATTGTATAAAGGAATACACACAAACATATCCAGAGATACTCAGAGAATTATTCTAGTCCCAAATTTCCCTACTTCCTTACTAAACAATATGAAATTAACATAAATATCATGATATTGCACAAATAACACAAATATTGCCCATATTCTATCTATTTACATAGATTTAGAGTTATATCTATACAGATAGATATTAATAACATGGACGTATTGTACTAAGACCCTTTCACACACACTGAACTCCGTAAACACAATGAAATAGAAGCTCATATCAATAACACATCGTATCCAATCAAAGTTTCCGCTTGCTGTAAAGACGAATCGATCCCGAGACCTGAGGATGATATATAACTACACAAATCGATTCGAGTGAATACCGGACATTTGAGGTGTTGATACTACGAGAACAATTTCGTAAACAGGAGAGATCTTCGAATCTCTAGTGATAGAGCAGAGTGTTTCTATATGGAATTTGATTAAATTGGGCCAATATTATTTCCGTAACACAATCGATTCGGTATAGCAAATCGGAGTTTCATTGTTGTATGTTTCATTGTTATTTATAAGGCCTTTTGAAATTAAAATTTCGTGATACTATCCAATTAATGCGTGCAAATTAAATTCCATTATGGTTTCGTTTTAAGGAACATAATCCGCATAATTAGGAAAGCTCTCCGTGCAAAAACCATGGTTTTTTGTGATAAAAAATACTTCGGCCTTATTACTAAGATGCCACTGTATCGATGTGTATTTCTACTTAACCAAGAAATATTTGCTATTAACCTACAATGTTAAATCAAAATCAACAGATTCTTCTTCTTCCTCTTGTAGGTAAAGTGTTTTTCCATGACGATTACTAAGAAGTTGTATTAAGTGTTTAATAATTAATATTAAAAATTCATCAAATTTAAACTCCCGTGACTTACGTGTGCGATGATCGATTGCAGCCTATAAGTTTTACATAACTCTAACATCCTACAGTCTTAGACATATTTAAGAAAACCATGAAGTCGTTTCAGATTATATTATCTGGTATTTTTCATATTTTTCTAGTACAACGTTTATAAAAGACGGCTTATACCAGGCATTAAAGCATGCATTCAAACTCTCGGTAAAATGTGCGGCTAAGTGTACAGCTTTATAGATAATTGCCAAGCGAAAACGGCAATGAAAATAAAAATAACCCTATATTTCACATACCGACAGATCATCTGCGAAGACTGTTCACAAAAATAAAAAATCACTACATGTAAAATTCAAATTCTGTTTGTTTGTCTAAAAGCGATAATCTCAAAAATCGTTGAAATAATTTTCATATAAAATTAACAAAAAGAAATATTATAATTAATAGGAGAGGTTTAATCGTACAGGATCTATATGAAAAAAAAAAATTTAAAATAAAAATAAGTTATTATTTTTTGTGTACATAAAGATCAAGAATTGGAGGCGGGTTTTTAGCGCATGATAAATTATTATCCGGTATAAGCGGTATTCATGATCAGAGAGAGCATTTATCCTATGAGACCATCACAGAACACGATAAGGATAATGTATAGAATTGGAACCTCATGAATAATGTGTGA
Organism: Megathymus violae; assembly: GCA_003671415.1. Classification (NCBI taxonomy): domain Eukaryota; kingdom Metazoa; phylum Arthropoda; class Insecta; order Lepidoptera; family Hesperiidae; genus Megathymus; species Megathymus violae. The sequence continues at coordinate 107,421 of PDGT01000013.1, read as the reverse complement.
GTGTGTCTTCGGGCATGAATACCGTATATGTTAAGTAACGTATCGAGTATCTTATCGCAGCGATGAGCAACCACTTGAGCTTTCTTTGTTAAAGTTACATTAACTTCATGGAGTTGGTTGTATCCATATTATAATGTGTCATTGACTTTTTAAATTAATTATTTTAGGATCTGTCGGATTCAGTTAATGTTATAGTAAAATAAGAGTACTAGTACTAGTAGCCAGGATGTTCGATGATGCCAAAGACAGTCCAATCCACTGCCACCTTAAGGGCACCTGGTAAGTGCATTTTAGTGTATTTCCTTATATTCACCATTTGTAGTAATTACACGTGCACATATATGAGTTCACCAATACATTGATTTTATCAAAATTTGTGAGTCCGGCCCAACAAACTGTTCTTTTCAATACTACACTATTTAATAAACAAAGCAAATATAAGTATTATTTAATTCCGGGAACGGGTGGGTTAGTTTTCTTTTGTTTATTAAATTTTACTGAATATTTTTGTTTGAAAAGTTATTTTTATGTTACTTCTTATTTATGAATATACTTGCAATACCTACACGATTTTTCCTTGATGTTAAGCTGTGGGCATCAGTAGTGTTTAATATTTAAGATGGTTATTGCACATATTTTTTTTCCAAAACTGCACACCTGCGCCCTAGTAACATTTCCTTAGCAATTAACTCAGTTCATTAATTTGACGAACAAAACGTAGTTAATAGGACACAAAGTTACCGCGATATTAAATCTATGTATATGCCAGCGTACTACGTTATTGCTTTTAACTTTTCATCCAGTTATTCGATTCACGGTTCTCAGGGCCGGAGAAATGATGAATCCGATGCCAAAGGCCCATACGAAATTGGGTTTCGGTTCAGCCGTAGTAAAGAGAATATAGAAACGCTTACAAAGTGGGAGTCTCTTGTTCACGACAACTGATCAATGTTATATCCATGGTTCACTTATATTTACAATGCTTATTGGGCTTCGAAATACCTGTTTGCTTTTTTCAACGTATGATATAAAGTTAGAATAAAGTTCGTGTGAAGCTCTCAAAGTTTGAGGTTTTGTGTCCAGCGTAAGTGATCCGTAGAGTTAAGTGACTTTGGACACGACCGCTTGTTGTGTGGGTAACTGTGTTAAATCGTCTTGTTAACATAATCTCCATTGATCCGCACTAGACCAACGTGGTGAGTTACTCTGTAGGCTTCCATAATGTCAACGAGGTGAAACTTTAAGATTACGTGACAACCGACGTGTTCCGCACGTTACGAGTTATTCTATTTGTATTTGAAGAAAACAATCAGAATGCAGGCAAACATAACTTCAAACTTTAACTTCGAAACTTCGTTTAAGAACTTCAAAAATTTCGGTTTAGCTTCTAAACCCTTTAAACCACATTGGAGAGCCTTGTTGAAGTAGGTAGGTTCTACACCTAATTCCGTAAGGAGGCTCGGTCCGTTCAATGGGCCGCCAATGGTTTGAAGCCTAACAAGTAACAAAACAAAGCAGACATCAAGGTCGATACTTAAGTTGGGGAATTATTTTACTGCGGAAGTGCTCATTTCGAGATAAGCGTGCTTTGAAATTGTGATGAGTTTATCTTGGCCATCATTTATTATTCGCTTATTATAGATAATTTTTGTGTTGTACCATTTGTAGCATTTATAAGAATTACATTCAACGATACACTTAGTTTTAAAATAAGCTTGGATTCAGTGACTTTTTTGTATTGTTTTAAACGAATGTAACATGTGACAGGGCCCATTACAGATTGAGAAAAAAGCAATAACCAGTTCAATTAATGGCACTTATTTATGTTTATTTATACTTATTTATGGCATGTTATTTGATGGTAACACTGTAACGCTATACCACCACGTTGATGATACCATTATGCTTGATGACAGAGTTACCGTGGGGTTAAACTAAGCAACCTCTAATTAAAATAATCTTATTCAATTACCATGTTGCTTGTTGAGCTGGACTCATTGTGAGCGGGGAAGTTCAACTTGAACTCCTTGGATGAAACATCTCAGATCCAGAGGATGCTAATGCCGTAGGTTATAAAACTGTTTTATAACATTTTGTTAAATATTTTTCAAATACCCGCCTTTGTTTATCCGGAAGTTATGGTACCAAATTTCTTCGATATTAAACTTGTGGACGCAGAGCGCCACGCTGTGTTAAAGTTGTTATTGACATGACTGGTATAATGATTTTGTTACTGCAATAGGTACAGGTATAGGTAGGCAAATTAGGAAGGTAGGTATAAAATAATAACGTGACAGAATCCGTGTAAATAAAAATATAATCATGAAAAAAAGAATCATTCTGTTTGTCAAAATTCTTTTTTGCGGATCCGTACAAGTACATGCGATATACAATCAGAAACCCTATAATTTCCATGTATGTCTATCTACCTTATATTAACAGATTTTTTACCTGAAAATTTTGAGAACAGCATTGAAACTTATTTCTTTATTTGTCATAAAAAATGTGGACGATAATCCACTACAAACAATGAAACAAAGGAGGATTTAATGGCATAAGCATTCTCTGCCAGTCATCCTTCAGACAAAACTGAGATGTGTCGATGGCGGCGCATAAAATTAATATAAAAATACAATAAATGCTGCTTTTGATAAATAACATATTAATATAATAATATAGTATAACTAATAATAATATATATACACACAAATATTAAGTATTGGTATAATCATTGTACATATATATAAATAAATGATACATAAGTATAATTATAAAAATACATAGGGAACGTAGTGATGGTAAATGTAACTGTTATGAAGGAGATCGCTTTTTCGCTCAAAATTTTCGCTTGAAGTTCAGTCTAGTGGCTGGTCTTCTCAGATCATCGGGTAGAGCATTCAAAAGTTGAACGGCTTGAATATTAAATAATTTGGAAAGAAAACCTGAACGGTGAAGCGGTACAGAGAGCAACAGTGTGTCAGAAGTACGAAGTTTCCATTCATGAGTGTTATGCAAGAACTGAAGCAAATGTTTCAGTTCCTGAGGAGTATCATTATTGTATAGAATAAAATGGAGGGTGGAAGTACTCTGAAATGTCTTCATTTTCGAATGAGAAGCCATTTCATCTGCCACCGATTGTTGAATTTACGAAGACAAAAAACGAAATGGACACAGTTATTAATAACACGATCCAATTTGTTAAACAGATTCTCATTAAGGCCAACGGTACACACATCCCCATAATCAATTATGGGGAAAAATTCCAAAACTTGCACCAGAGTAAAGTTTACCTTGACTGGTAGAAAATTTCTCAGCCCATTACGTACACAGAGTTTTAATGTGGCGGAATGGTAGCCAATGACCAGTTTATTTTTCATGCTAGTGCTAATATCTTCAGTTACCTTAAGAAGGACTAGTGGTACTGTGACCAGGATGAAATCCACATTCAAACTGGGAAAGACAAGCAATTTTGAATACAAAAGCGATTTGTTTATGAGTTACGGCTTTGAGTAATTTGGAAAGGAAAGGTGACATAGAAATTGGCGTCAATTATTAAGTTGACAGGAGTTAACTACTTTTGGAAGAGCAATAATAAAAGCTTTACTCCATACTTCAAGAAATTTCCCCGTGTCTTCCCTATATATTTACTATGTCAACAGAAAAAAGTGAAGACCAAGAAGTGAAGGTGAATTTTAGTCACTTCAATTCAGTGCTTAAATAATTCAAGCTTCCATCTGAGGAATTCTCTGTGCGCTATGATATGGGGTTCTTTAGAAAGAGTGTCATTGCATCTCTCTTGATGCTGTACGTGTCTATAGGCGACGGTGACCACTTAGCATCAGGTGAGCCGTATGCTTGTTTGCCAATCTATTTAATACAAAAATATGTATTCGATCCTGATTCGTCAATCACGAATAATTTCTTCAGTGCACTGCATTTGTTAGTTAACAACTTTTATATTAATATTAAATAAACACAACGCCCCAAAAATATGGAATCTTCTACTTTTAGCATCTCTACCAACTAAGCTACACGTTCGAAAGAGAATTTCATTACTTAAGAAACATAATTTAATAAGACAAATTTTTATATATCTTCTTTTAATTAAAGAAAAATATTTTTTGATTACCTCGCCTTATTATTATGTCCAGTAAGCGTATCTTGTCGACCACCGTGAGCTCTTTGTCCATGACTCGACAAAATGAGCGCTCCCGTCAACTCAAAGGCGAGCCGTTTGGAAACGGAACACGTCTGGAATATTTGTCTACAAGCGGGGAGACAGCGGAATATATTTTATTATGTACTTCTACTTCTACTACCCATTGTGCGCACGGGACTGTGGAATTTAACGGGTAATAACGAAAAGAAATGTTCGATACGTAACTAGAAATTTAGAAATTATTTTTTTTTTTGAAAAATTATTATCAATAGTATTGTGCGACTGCTTTTTTATGTTCCTTGGAAATTTTCATATTTTCGTATAGATGGACCCGATGATAGGCTATTCCGCAGAAACGTTACTTTCAAAACGAATATTTTAAAGAGACTGCGAATGGTTTCGTGTATATGCGAATAGTCTCCGAAACCACGTCACCTATCTGAAAAATTCTATTACCATTTGAAAGACACCGTATTCCGGATGGATATAAGCTTATATATATCAAGTGTATATGTATGAATATAATAATATAATATGTAGAACGGTAATTAATTACTTTTACCCTGATATTACAACATAAAAAAAGATTTTGTATTGCAATACTGATATGTAAATAATCCACAAAAAAAAATCAGGAACAATAATTCCTGAGTTTAATTAAACGAACTGGATGAGTTCTGCATATGGACAAACAGTCTGAGGCTAAAACCAAGTAAATGCCACTGTCTCTGTCTGGGTAGACGAAATACCAAATATCTCTTACGATCCGAACTCTCAATAACAGGAAATTGTGTTACTACGATTGCGAAAGCAGTACCCTTCGAATTCCTTGGTAGATAGATTGTACAAGACGTACACCATCCTTACAGATAATTGTCGATAACTTCCTTAATGACCTCAATAAGATAGACCAACGGCCATTGAGCAACATTTAAAAAATTTGGATATACGAACAATTATCCTACATCACCTCTGACTTTTCCTTTCCTTGTATATGACATAAGGAAAACCCTCCTAGCAAAGTTAAACGCTAATCTCGTAAAGTTATTGAACACATAGCTTGGACTAGCATATTCAACAGACCCCTCCACTCTATTTAGGGATCAAAATAATTTTGGGATGAAATTGAAGAAACTATCGGAACTCTATAAGTACCTACCTTAGAGTCGCTGAAATGCACGTTACGGGTAAACTTCAGAATGAAATAGTCGCGTCACTCCCAAGAGACAGGTGCCAATGAACTTGAGCAAAAACTTCGATTCCATAAAAATTTACGGCAAGTGCACAGGTAAACAGAGTCGGGTTGGGTGTAAGAAAGAAAAAGGAAGATGGAGACATTAAGCCTCGGAAAAATCTTGCTATACTTGTAGTGAGGCAACAGTTAGGCACTTATTGGTAGGTGCTTCTTGACAAGGGTTTATTACTCACATCGCCACGATAAAGCACTTTAAATCAAACGTGTAGCAATAAGTCTTTCAGTAGCTCGAAAGGGATTGACCACAAACAAAAGACAAACCAACTTCATAATGGAAGACTCTTCGGATAATTTTAAAAGCAAGCCCTTCCCAATCCTATGTACTTCATCTGATTGGACTACTTTCATGGATAAGTATGAAACGCACTATAAAATCCCAGAGGACGTGGGTGTTTCGTCATCCAGACCGAACATATTCCTTTATTTTTTTCTTAAACATAATATAATTGACTTAGAAATCAAATGAACTTAATTTAACAATGATGTAGTATTTCAGTAAATGTATAATAACAAGATCCGGTTATGAAGTCACGAATTTAAACATAAACGTATACAAATTTTGAAATTATTATAGCATGACTCATGAAATAAAAACATCGATTTTATTGATCAATATTTGAATAATAATGACTCACAATTTTCATTTTCGTATTTTTTCTAAAAGCAGTGATGTTCTAGTGTATTGCATGTCGATCGTCGCACGGTAAACGCGAGTTCGACTCCTGCATGCACTTCTAATTTAAGAGAGGAGTCTGGAACACAACAGTGGCACAGTACGGGTTTTAATGACGATGATAATTTAATTGTTATTAATTAATATGACCAATGATTATGTCTTACTGTTATGAAAAAGTGTATAGCGCCGGATGTTAAGGGCATGGCGGAACCTTGGTTCGTTGGTAATAAAAATAAAATAAAAATAAACGTTCACACACTCACACCCCCGCACTAGGATTCCCTGTGTTGCGGGTGGCATGGACATACACAATTATCACATCACAAACACCCATGACCCGAGAACAAACATTTATCTGTCACATAAATATCTGCCCCGGCCGGGAATCGAACCCGGGACCCCACGCTCGGCAGGCAGGGTCACTACCTACTGGGCTACGGGGTCGTCAAATACGGTAATATGAGTAATGTTTGTATAGGGTGTACATAAATGGTGCACAGAAAATACTAGTCTCTGCTCCAACATAGCCATCAATAGGAGTAACACCAAAAATCATATTGTATATGGCTATGTAATATCGGTCTCACACATTTTTTATTAACTGCATCTCATAGCGTTCAAGGAATATCTAATCTCTCTCAAATGAAGTTTGTCGTCCGACGTTTGTGGGTCGAGTCGTTCAAACGATATTGCATTGCACCTCTGTTTAATTGTTGACCGATGTAGGTGTATTCTAGCACATACAAAGACCCAATGAGAGAGCGCACATTTGTCGGGACGAATCGCAGATGAGAGTTATTGCGCGCGTAAAATCAACACAGTATTTCACACACAAACAGGTCACACTATCCACTTACGATGGGATTTGGGAAGGGTACAAGAAGAAAAGGAAAGTCCAATAGCATACGAGCAGGTTATTGTGTATGTCTATGCCACCCTCAACACAGAGTATCTTGCTCCAGAAGTCTGAGAATTTGAATGTGTGAACATTGGTTTAAAATTTAAATAACACAATTGCACACAACGAACTCTATATCACTAACCTGTAAAATACACCTCGCATTGGGAGTATGACGAGAGAAGTATAATAGCTTATTACACGAGCATTGATGGATATCGTATAGTAAAAGCTTTTCAAAGTAGGACAGATCTATTTCCTGCAGTGCCAGGAGTTTAAAACGACCTGCTTAAGCATTCGCGTTTGTCCTCATATAGCATATGGCATATTTTTGTTGAACCAGTATCCACAATGAATCTAAAAGTTTGTTATGTTTTTCAAAATAAAATGAAAAGTCCTGTTTAGATCCTATATAAATTTACATTGTCTTATTATGTACTTTTTAAGTTTATAAAATCCGTTTACATTAGTTTACTTCAGGAATAGAAAATGATAAAATTACTATTTTAGTAAATATTTGCAAAATAATTGTACGATCATCTTTAAGGTTAGGTAGGAGGTAGGCTTACGAGAAGAAAGACTTGGCCTTAGCCAAAATCTGTTTATTAGTAGCCTCATTGGCATATCAAAATGTGAGAAACGCAACAAGTGCACGTATTGTATGACAACATTTGGAGGAGGCATATAAAGACGGAGAGTTAAAGTCTTATTAAGAAGAAGAGTTTGTTAAGAATGCTGTGGAACAAAACAATGTGAGTGCGCTAATTTGTACACCTACTATGAACTAACCATACAACACACCACTACATTTAACCACACTTTTATTTCACGTTGATATCACTATTGTTTAACAAACACAATATTATACAATCAAAGGTTTGGAAGGGAACACAATGTCTTTTCCCGGCGCTTGTTCATGTAACAATGCGCTAGTGTGCATTGTCAGCTTAGTCTTTGCTTTTCTTTGGTGGGGGAAGTACTCGCATATTGGTGCAGATCTGGTAATCACAAGTTGTTAGAGGACGCCACGACACTGGCGTGTTAGGGATTGCCAACACTACTTATACAGAATTACTGTCCGACATAGGTTTCCCGTCGGAGGATGACTTCTAGGCTATCATAGTGTTAAGTGACTAGACTACAGAGTAAGATCCATTCGTAAAGACACTGGAAAATAGCAATATCAAGTTGTCAAGTAAGACCGTAAAGGCCAAGTTGTTACAAGGTGTTCAAAGGAGTCTTGATAGTACAAGTGGGAGTGCTCTTGCTACGGAAAAGCCGTTAAGTGCTTTACTAAAAGTTTCTGTAAATTTATTATCAGTTAGTTCCATAAAACAAGGATTTTATAATTTTAGTTTATTTTAGAGGCTGTAAAATATTGGAAGTAATTTGACATGCAATACCGTATGAGATCGCACGACGTTCGACAGTTTCTCAGGTGACAGAATTTACAGTTGTGATGCAAGCACAGTAGATGTGGAGCCAAAAGTGTCAACCTCGGTTAATTCACATGGTAAGGTTACTCAAGAAACCTGTGTCAACAGGCGGCTTGCTCATTTAAACTCTCGTAGTGTGTACGTCATAAAGAAGGGTTCGGTCACTGGGATCGTTTATTAATAAAGGTTAAATGTGTAGCTTGCGTTAAGGTGAAGCAAATGGGTTGCTATTATCGAAAAAATAAGAAATTAGGTCAATTGAATTGCCGGGCTGGTACACAGTGGCTTACGTGGGTTTATATCACAACCGTCTGAAAGAGGTGCAAAGTATTTTTTTAACCTTCATCGACTTTTGTTCGAGGAAAATTTGTTTATTTTCTGAGTTAAAAGGCGACGTATTTGATAAATTGTAGATATTTACAATAATTGTAGAAACACAGACTTCAACGAAAATAAAAGTTTTAAGGAGCACTAAGGGTCACGAATACATGAATAATGAATTACAGATATATATTAAGGAGCGTGGGATTGTTCATCAGGTTACAGTTCCGAATTCATCTGCGCAAGTAGAAGAAAAACTGACGTGCATATGTGTATTTACAAAATACCTAAATGATGAAATGATTTTAAATTTGAATTTGTCTTGCAAAGTGCATTTTCAGTTTATTAAAACTATTCAGATTAGCCATTATTGTATTATATTTTGATAATAACCCTTCAATAATACAATTTTTCAGGTTGGGGTATTATTTGTAAAAGACAGCAATAGGTTTTCCATAGCGAGGGCTAACTGCTTACCATGAAGTATATAATAGGTTGGGGAGAAAGTATTTTCGCATTTTAATATGTATGAACTTGTAATAAAATTTCTTTGACTGTACCATTTGCATCTGGCCGGTTTTGGTATCATTAAAAAGTTTAAATTTGAAAGAAGATAATTTCAAATTAAAATTTGTAAAATGTGTGATTTTCATTTGTTTTGGTTTCTGCCAAGATGAGCGAGTGTAATTAAGAAATTCGCTACGTTTTAAAATTTTACTACAAAAAAGACAAAAATGCAACGCAGGCCGCGAAAAAAATTTGTGATGTTTATGGACCTAATGCAGTGTCTGTGAAAGCAGCACAAAATTGGTTTAACCGTTTTCAATCCGGAAATTTTAATGTCAAAATGTACGTCGCTCTGGTCACCCTGTCACGAATAAAATGGATGTCATTTTTGAAAAAGTGGAGCAAGATCAGCATATCAGTAGTTACAACGTAGCTGAAGAACTGGAAATTGATCAAAAAACAGTTTTAACGCGTTTGGGCAAAGCTGGGTACACATTTTTTGATATTCGGATGCCACACGAACTCACTGAAAGAAACCTTATGAACCGTGTCCTCATTTGCGTTTCTTTATTACAACGTAATGAAACCGAACCATTTTTGCAGAAGCTGATAACTGGTGATGAAAAGTGGATCACGTACGACAAGAACGTGTGAAAAAGGTCGTGGTCAAAGGCCGTTCAGGCTTCACAGACTGTGGCGAAACTCGGGTTAACTCGCAACAAGGTGAGGCTGTGTGTATGGTGGGATTGGAACGGCATCATTCAATATGAGCTGTTACCGCCAGGCAGGACCATCAATTCTGAACTCTACTGCGAACAACTGATGAGACTAAAGCAAGAAGTTGAGAGAAAACGGCCGGAATTAGTCAATAGAAGGGGTTAGACTTTTCATCATGATAACGCTAGACCTCACACATCATTGGCGACACAGCAAAAACTAAGATACTTTGGCTGGGAGATGATGATGCATCCACCGTATAGCTCGGACCTTGCACCTTCAGATTTCTACCTGTTTCGGTCTCTTCAAAATTTTTTAGGCAGTGTCAGGTTAACATCACGTGAGGACTGCCAAAACTACTTGACGTAGTTTTTTGATCAGAAACTTCAGAATTTCTATAGCAATGGGATCATGTCCCTGCCAACAAAATGGCAAAAAGTTATCGAACAAAATGGTACTTATAAACTTAAGTTAAATTTAAAAAAACTATTAAAAAATGTTTTGAATTTTTATAAAAAATGCGAAAAGACTCTCCCCAACCTAATAATTCAATATTTATAAGTACTTGAATCAAGACTTGAGTTTTCGACAAAATTACTGTAGAACGGTAAAGCTTCTTGTCGTATTGTGTACCAAGTTTACAATGCAAATGAATGAAAACACTACAAACTATTGTATCTTTGTACTTACAGAAGGAAATAATTAAGACAAAACTATAAATTTTTAAGTTACACATATTTTTTTCTCCACTTTAACACCAAAAATACAAACGAAGAAGTAATAAATGTGAAGTAAAAAAGGTGGCCTTATCACTGTGTCAAATTCTATCTCAGAAAACCTTTCAGCAAAGAAAGTGAATAAATTAAATTAGAAAGAGAAAAATAATCAGTGTTATTGTCGGATAACCGCATTGGACCGTTGAATTAGACCCTCTTCTTATACTTCTTTTTTCTTCTTGTGATCCTTCAATTAGTTGTGGACATAAGTTAATATAGATGGTGTGAGGAATTCATGAGTAGTCCGTGGTAACTTCATATTCGATGGAGAAATTAGGAAAATTGTTACATATATTTGATCATCGACCAACGATATAAAAATTGAACAGTTATAATAAGTATAGTAATATCGAAGAAATTTGCCAAGCATTTCAATTTCATAGACAGAGAATCCGATGCCGCATCTTTCTACTTTATAAGCTCATAGCAGTGTATATATATATATATATATATTGAAATGGTCAGTGACCTTGTCGTAGAAATTAGATGTTGGCATTGATATTCATTCATTAAAACAGCGATGAAACAAAATGTAATTTAGCTTAGTTTAGGAGAGCACGGTCAACGGATTTTTCTGTTTATGGAGCAACTTTACCTAACGAGATGTCAGCTTTGAGCGGAGCTTCGTGAACATCGCTCTCAGTAGTTTGTTAGTATGATCTTATACACAAACAAACTTTGTGCGGAAATCTTAAAACAACTTTTTGGTTCAAATTAGTTCGGAGCGAAAATTATGCTGCTTATTGCATGATGATGTTAACTGTTTTTCTAAGTACATTTTGAGGGACCTTTTTCGAATTCAAATTAAATCTTTCGCACATTTACACATCCTCACACATTAGTAAATGAGGGTGGAAATGTTTACAGAGTTTAAGACAAAGTTGCTGTTTATCTGTCATTACACGATAATTCCAAAAATTACTGCACGGATGTTCAGGCAGGTATTAGTAGTAGATAATGATTTAACGGAATTTTTAATTGTATGGGGTAAAGGTTCATAACAAACTCCTGACAAAAATGATTTGCACTTGTTTTGGATGTGGTTTTTATTAGAGTACATAAGGATCATATTTTTCAAAGCGATGAATATGTGGGTAACTAAAATTAAATTAAAAAATTATATATTATTAATTACATTAAAAAAAATATATATGCAAGACCCTACAAAAAATATTTATCTGTGACGTGAAATCTGTTTCGGCACCGACTCGAACTATGGACATTCCCTCAAGAGGCAGGATCTCTAACGACTATCGTTTAAATAATTTCTGAGAAACGTCCAGAAGTATCAAATTGAATGTTTAATTTTATCTCAATCGAAGACAAACGTGCAGACGGACTATGTTAAGTTTGGGCCCTGTCTTTGGAAGGTGTAAGCTCAAGACGTTGTCGATTTCACTAAACACATCACCGACGCGTTGCCAGTTAAGAAGCAAGTACACGATTTATTTTTTAACTGAATCTCTGACACTGATACCGAAAACATTAAAAAAGTTGATGGAGGGTAGGATTTACAAATCGCACCTTTAGAATGAAAGTGACTTAACTCAAAATTCCTGAAATTCCAGATTTTACTATAAATTTACTTAAAAAAGCCTACTCTAAAACCCCATGGTGAAAAAGAGCCCGAATTATGAGTGAGAAAGGGAAAAAGGGAAAACTTTATACATCAGTCTTCTTAAATTTACTCAAGACCATACATTTTTGAAAACTTTCTTCGTCAATTCCCATAAATTGCAATTTTTGAGTTAAGTCCCTTTCATTCTAAGGGTGCGAAATGTTTAAAGACTTACTAAAGCCAGGCGCAATCAGAAACTCAAAACTGTAACGTGGTCCTTCAATGGGAGCACACGTAGGAGGTGACTTCAGCTATAGGGCTTGGTGAAATAACCTCGCGAACAGGAGAGCTGGGTTTGAACTCGACGGAGAATTTAGTCCTTTGCAGTGATAAATCACGCACGTCATTTTGAATAAATGCCTCCGGTTTTTATTAATTCTTTTATTAGCATTCAGTGGCTGGTATATGTATATTAATACGACCTATTCTTTCCACTTTAAACTTGTAACAATTAATTTTGATAAGACCGCGTCAGTAGCATAGATTTAAAATGTTTTCGCTACGCAAAAAAGCTGTACTATATATATGGTCAATAGTTAATTACGAGGTGATAATTTAGTAGACAATGACATTTTTAATCTGAAAAGGTTTCTTATAATCTCTAGCCACTCTTTTTGATGTCCGATAACTGGTAAGCATTAAAATTATAAATTTACTCAGTATTTTAAGCATATTTTTTTCTGAATTATTACCAAACTTAGTGAGAAATCTTTCTTTTTCCTTATTTCCCCTCTGCTACTTTATTTTTGATTAACAATGAAATCAAATTTCAAAAAAATAAATCATAAATTTATATGTAATGAATCTGATTTGCCAAGTAACAGTACTTTGTAGTAAAACGCCGATATCTTTATATTTGAAAATTGTCATAACAGAATTCTGTCACGGTGTCCCTTGTTAACGTACATATAATCAGTACTGTCGTGTGAGTAACCCGTTTCATTTACTCATTCTTGTTATAAAGTACACTAGATAAGTTATCTAATGTTTACGCCTACATCATTCATGACGTTTTGGCGAGAATCACATTATTTTATAATAATCAGATGGATTCTAATAGTTTAATTACGTTTATCGTTTTTATTAATATTGAATACCTGTATTTATATACAATTATATTAATTTGTAAAATACATGATCAAAAATGTTTCTTGAATATGAAGGTACATAGGTCGTAGATTGCGTTTTAAACATGTTAGTTCCTCATCCATCACGCTTCGTGGCGCTGATGGCGCGTCGAATCTTCAAATTTTAAACTACTACTACTACTACAACAGACACACGAACTACAATCCTAACTAACCTGTGCTGCACAGCATAATTAGCTAAGCTAAGCCGTACAAGAGATAGAAAATTAGATATTGAAACAGGGCCACGAGGCATGGACAAAATTATGTACTTATAGTTCACTTAAAACACGACAATTAAGTTGCTTTCTTGGTGTGCGAATAAAAAGAAGTGAAAGGGAATATTGTAACTTGGCTATAATATTTTTTACTTGTATAGCTTATCTAGTATATTATACAGATCGGGCTTTAGTACACGTATCACAGCTGTCACATTATACCGCTCTATCACAATTTGCGTCAAGGGTAAAGCGCGTTACAATTATTAAATCGTGTCTAATTATGAAAGGATATTTCCAACATGCAAATGTAAATTTTATTATCATTCTTCGTTCAATATGATAATGGAAGGATTATTTACTGGCATTAAAAAGCATTTAACGGTCACACAATGACCATCTTAATTTAAATATTTGCATTGTTACATTCGGGAGTTTATTGAAAATTGTTCTTTGTGAACCTGCACAAACTCATCATATCATATGTATAGTTACGAGGTATTTAATAATGTATTCTGTGAGTACCAAGAAGTTCCTTTATTGGTCGGTAACTCGTTGTTGATGCTTGTGATGAAATTTCCCGGTCAATTACATAAAATTAAATGTTTTTTTTTGTTTGTTATAAAGCAAACTTTATCTGTCAGCGGTGTAGATCCCAGTGGCTGATCTGGTTTCGTTACTTTATCCGTTATTCAGCAGAGTTCGTGATACAGGAAATGGGGTAGTAGACTTCGAATCAAGGTTACATCGAGGCCCTTATGCTCCGAATATTATACATAATATGTCACTAAATATACGTTACATTTGATAACTTATTGCGTATTTAAAGTACATCATGCATATTCATTAGTTACTTAGCTTTGAATGTACATTAAAGTGAAATTTGTAAGGAGTGTTCACCTCAAACCGAAAATTACTTTAGCACTACATGGCGCGTTGTAACGACCGCAGCGCTTTCAGTGTATGAAACGTTAGAACATAGGTTCTCAAATTTATTTGATTTATTGCTCACTTTAAAAATAAACGTAAATTTCGCCATATTGGGGCGGCCTAGAATTCTCCCCCAATCCCATGATGGCAGAACAGGGTGTCGTAAGAGATGACGGAAGCCAGCCTGCTTTGTGGTTCGGCTTCGCGTAAGGATTATATTATCAGTATTATTATTAAAATTATTAATGGTATTATTATTTTTCCGTGTAGTCTGCTAAGTTAGCTTCCACTCTTCTGCTTGACTCAGCCGCCAAATGACTCGTCGTGTTCCGGTTAGGGATTTGAGTGCCAGTACTTTCTTACTTTATTCTCATTTCCTGGCCCAAAATGTATCAGTGATACCATTGGTCTTGCTGATGTCCATGGGAAATTATCATCATGGCATGGCACTTATCATCAGGTGGCTCACCTGCTCGTTTGTCGGCTATTAACAATAAAAAAACATATTTCTGGAGCCTCCTTTAATATAATAATGTCATAATGTTTAAATTATTCGTTTTGCTCATTAGATTAAATAAAATAATTGATTTAGTGTGTTTAATTTTAGTTTGTGATATTAAGAAATTGAAACGGACGGGGAATGGAATCATTTTATCCGATCGTATTGTTAAGATTAACGAAAGTGCACAGAACAGAAACACGTGTCTTTGATTCTTACGTATAGCCGAGGGCAATGTAATACCGTGATGCTGCCTTATAAACAATAGATGAACATCTCATAACCGAACAATGGCAGCATAACCATATTATCCTGTATTTGGATGAGACAAGTATAAGTTACTCCTGAGATTAGAGCAGTAAGCGATAGGAACCTATTGTTAAAAATTCAATGAGATTTGTATAATGAAAAAGCAAGTTGTAAAAATAAGACTGCCTGGTTACCTTTGTAACAACCTGACTTTTCTGGGGCTCAGGACGTAGGATTAGTTACCGATCAAAGAGATGCAGGCAACTAGGTATTCTATAGGAATTATGCTAATGGAAGGAGCACGAAATTTAAAAAACAACTTAATGTTGTGTCTATAATTTATCACCAACTTGAAAGACAAGGGCTTCTCCCCGTTATCACGACGAGATTATATGGCTAGCAAGAAAACAGGAAAACACAACCTTTTTTGATAAGATGCAGGCCTTTTTAGACTATTTCAATTTTTACTAATTTTAGGGCACCTGTCGTCATCCTAAGGTTTCTTATGGTCAATAAGAGATGAAATTATAAACTATGCGCATGTTATATTCAAGTGATCTGTATAAGCCATGAGACTTGTAATTTTGACTTTAAATTTTTACGACACGGTACTGTTGTCTGTAGTATTAGTTTGCACCTTTAATTGAAATGATACTTATCTTGTAATCGTATCATTATTTCTGATATGCTTGAGTGTTTACTTTGTTAGTGCAATTATATAAATAACTACGAGGAAAAGTATGTTAGAATATTCATATTTTTCTTGATGCATTAGTCAGAGTGCACGCGCGCGTGTGTGTGTGTGTGTGTGCGCGCGTGCGTGTTTTTTAAGCATAAAAACACCAAATAAAATACAAGGTTGAAATATCATAAGGTGTGGTATTGTAAAGTGTATTTCTGTGCAATTTCCCCATTACACTCGGTGTTTTATGGCGTGGCTGGCTCGTGAAGTAGATGGCTCGCGTCCTTGATTTTAATGACAATATTTAATGCGAATTCTCCACACCCCGTTCGCGTGTCTTTTAATGCGCAATTGTAAAAGAGGGGCGGTAGCGTTTTTTGTTTATTTAAAAAGGTGCACTTGATAGAACACAATTTTAAAATAGAATTGAACAACCTTAAACAAAATAAATTATTATTTATTGCATCAATAAGGTTTATGTTTCACTGCGGCTATACGTGATTCATAGAAGCGAAATCAACATGGTTATATCTGAAAAAATGTGAGTATCAAAACTTATCTTTAACATGCACCTAAGGTAATCTTGTAATCCAGTTCTGATCCAGTGATTTGGTAAGGCAAGCTTTCTGCCTAATAAACTACTCCTGTAGGTAGTTATTGTAACTACAACGACGGCTTTGATTTATTTTAATAGCTGGCACACGAGCAGACGGGTCTTAATGATGGTACGTCACCGTATCCTATAGACATCCACCCGACTAAAGGCATCACAATTGTCGTCCAAGACAGAGGTAAATGTTACTTACTTGTAGTATGTTAATTGTATTTATGTTCATGCCACCAAAATAGGATGAAATTATGTGTAAAAATTATAACAGGTGTAGGTATACTTTATAAATATATCGGCGATGCCAGTAGTTTTAGCAGCATTGTCGAACATAGCGTGGGTGTAAAATCGTTTAACACTTTTAATTAATTGTTAACAAACACTTCACACCGGGCAAACGAAACAAGTAACAGTTCCCAGTGTGGAGGAACCGATCTCTTCGACCGCAGAATGTAAACTGTGTCTCCATCCGGCGTCACTCCACTAGCTAGGCTCTGTTGTAGCACGATGTTAGCCGAGTATCGACGTCATCGCATTTCGTTGCACGTCAATACTAATGACCATCTCCGATATACATATATAGAACTTTTGTATTGTTTTGTGGTCAACCAGAAAACAAACTGTTAATGTCACTCTTAAACCATCAATGTCGCTCTCGGTGTCGATAACATTATAATTATTATTATCGTTATTGCTCTTTCTTTTGTTATTGTTATAGCACATGACCAGTGCTAGTGTCAGTATGATATATCAACAGTAAGTTATTATCTGAAATTGTACAAAACTCTCTTAGGCCGTCAAACTTCAAACATTTTTATAAACCTCTACATTACTAGTCCAGTAAGTACATGACATCAATCGTGTTTCCAAAGGTATCCAACTTTTCTAAGGCATAATTTCCATATCAGGATCGTTTTTCCAGGCATAAAATTTAATTGGCATAGCTGAAAACGGTACTGCTGGACCCTGAAATGTTGTTGGTATATTTTTTTGGAAAGAACATGTACTTGTCTACATAGGGCAATAAATAAAACTAAGCTAGGAATCTAAAAAAATTGTTAAAAGTGGTTTTTTCCCTTCTTTTTTTCCTTGGGATTCATTGATTCACATCATTTGATTGATCACACGGTGGATTCATTTTGAAGGATGCGGTAGAATAAAATACCCCACCGAAATTAAGTGAACACGTCTAATTTTATTTATCTATCCCAGAGTTTTTCGAAAAAATAATTGATTTGAGTTTGAATGTTCCTTTACTTTTGCTTTAATTATAAAATTTGATTTTAGGATTTTTTACGATAAAGGGAAAATAAGAAAGACGAAAAAAAGAAAGAATAAAAATAAAAAAATAATTTTCTTATGATTATAATATTCATTGTTTTACGAAGAAACATGGAGGTTCACAATTTGTCCTAATTTTTTTAGTTCGCTGGCTATCATGTACTTTTGCTGTTTTAATTATTTTTGTTCTACGCTCAATATAAATAAATAAATAAACGTTTACACACTCACACCCCCGCACTAGGATTCCCTGTGTTGCGGATGGCATGGACATACACAATTATCATATCACATACACCCATGACCCGAGAACAAACATTTATCTGTCACATAAATATCTGCCCCGGCCGGGAATCGAACCCGGGACCCCTCGCTCGGCAGGCTGGGTCACTACCAACTGGGCTACGGGGTCGTCAAATGAGGTCGTCATATGTTTGAGAGTTAAGAATTTAATTTGTTTTATTGAGACAGTTCCCGTATGGATAAATCTATATTTATTTTTGAAGTATTTTCCACTAATAGTATACACTTTTACTAATGATTTGTTTAAAAATCATGTATTTAATAGTAAAACATATGTCATAAGTATTTATAAAAAATATATAAACAATTTCATTTCGGTGGCATTTAATCTCATATTTTTCAATAACTATTCACTATTCATGATATTTAGGGTCCCCTAGCTCCCATTTTATAAAGTACGATAAAGTGTACTTTGAGCTTAAAAAAACTAAGATACATATGTCTGAAAATAAAAATCTCACCGAAATGAACACAAAATAGCAAATGTTGAAAACGACCCATACATAAATAAGATCATGTTTAGAAATGAAAAAACGTGTTTCCCTTATAATGGATGAGCAATTCATTTGAAAAAAATCTCAATTTAAATTTTAGCTTATACCACACCGTAGGCATTTTATGCCATTAAAGATCCTCATTATGGGTAGGCGTAAAAAATTCATGTCATAATATAAATAACTTTTACACACGAAACCCTTTGAAAAATATTTTATGGGCGTTTAAAATGTGAATGATTAAAACTGACGCAGATCTCTCGGACAGTACAAATATATTATTTTACATTTGTCACCATGTTTTTTATTAACTCGCTTTCTTGTATGTTTGTCCGGTTGGAAATTTGTAATTGATTTTTGACGATGAGCTAGATAATTGAAACTTGGACTATAGCTCAGCAGTCGTAGACAATGCTTGAAAATGTGAAAAAAAGAAGAAGAATTTTTTTTATTCGTAAGTTTTTAAAGTAATTTTGATTGTAAGGTCTAGTGGCAATATTTCAGTTAGCTTTTAGGTCCATTACAACTCCGCACTGGTGCAGCATGATAGAGCATTGAAATAACTTATCTGGCTTAGTATAAGTAGTATCATAGGTGGATATATTTTGTAGTACTTTTGAAGGTATGTGCCGAAAGGTTAATTCAGCAATCAAGTATTTGAAGAAATAGGTGTACTTACCATAGCCAGTCTATATATTTATAGTAATTTAGTATTTATTAAAAAAAAATCAATATA
Source organism: Megathymus violae (assembly GCA_003671415.1). Classification (NCBI taxonomy): domain Eukaryota; kingdom Metazoa; phylum Arthropoda; class Insecta; order Lepidoptera; family Hesperiidae; genus Megathymus; species Megathymus violae. The sequence continues at coordinate 87,932 of PDGT01000013.1, read as the reverse complement.
TACTAGCAGAAAAGTGATGCACACAATCGTGAAACAAGGAAAAGGCATAATTTAGTTACGTCTTCAAAAGGTTCAGCGTTGTTTTATGAGCTTGGAGTTCGTTTTCACAATAAGATTCCAAAGTTGATACGTGAGTTACCTATTAGAACTTTTAAGCGACGCATTAAAGTTATTTATTAGTAAGTTATAAGCTTATTTGTAAAAGATTTTATAGTATAGATAAATAAATTATTGATAAGGACGACTGGAAATGATAATGTCGAAACCAGTTCTGAACAGGTTTGAACTTACTTTGCAATAGCCATGCGTTGTTTTAAAAGATGTGCTGAGAAGTTTCTTTTGCCGTTTCTCCTCCTCAATGATAAAGCACTTTTTCGAAACGGTAGTAAAAGCAAAAAATAAGTTGCATACGTGTATTTTTCGAATACTTAAATGATTTAATGATTTTGTATTTACTTGAAGTAACAGAAGTGCCCTTACTGAACAGAAGAAAATAGAATAATGTATTTATTATGTTAAAGATAGGTAATTGAAGATAGGATATTGAAGCAACATTTTATTACTCTTATGGAAACTGTTTTCATTTATGTAAATTACACGACAAATACAGGATCTTGTTATAATGTATTCGATTTTGCAGTCCCAATCAAAACAAAAGGTTCGCGTTCAAATGGTGGTGCGGGGGGTGCCACATGGGCCTGATATTTCCGTGTATAATAATAAATGTCTATCTATTTTCATTGAATTGACAATATCATGAAATGGTCAATTGTTTCATGAAGTGACAACGCTTCATTAATCAACGACAAGTTGTTGTTTGACAATTCACAAACGTGTGACCATTTAATGATGTTGTAAAATGTAACTAGCTCATATCATTCAAATAGTTTCATTGTTCGCTGCTAGAGTTTCTGGGAATGCTTTATAATGACACTATAAAAATATCAAAGTGTACAATATTGAATCGATTAATATAGAAAGTGCAATGAAATTTTATTTTTAACTGACTTCAAAAATTACGGAGTTTTCAATTCGTTTTTATTTTTTTTAATGTTGAGAACCTCAGACCTCCGTCATTAATAAGCCTATTTGTAAAAAAATCCTTTTCTATTTGAGCGGATATTCTTACCGTTTGGTCCCACTGGAATTTCAACAAAAAATCCATCCATAAGGCTGAAAATATGTATGAAAACAAGAAATTCACCTTCAAATTGAAGACGGCTTTTTTGCCCAAATATTTTTAAGTAAGCGCCACGATCTTATCCAAAAATGTTTATTCAGATTCTAACCAGTACACTACTGATTTAGTCGGTTAGTTTAGAACAAGAAACACATTAAGTCTGGTCATTTTATTGAATGATCGACAATTTCATAACACTGTCAATTTTACGAACGGATTACGACTAATGCGTATCTTTTTATTCAAATTGGGAAGAAGGAATTAAACATATGGTTAATATTACCAATACTACAATACTAGGTTTTCAGCTATTTTCTTCAGAAATTAGTACGTATACTAAGCTTTTTTTTAATAAAATAAGTTATTGCTTGACAACAATCCCACCTGATGGTAAGTGGTGATGACGTCTAAGATGGTGAACGCACTAACATATAAATAGCCTATCCACTCTCCTCTTGAAGACTCCCACATCATAAGTAACCAGTATAGGTAGGAATGATTATATTTATGTATAGGCATAATATATTATACCAGTATATTAGTTATTATCCTATAAATTTGACCGATGAAACAAACAGGAAAGATTCTATTTGAAAAGGTTGAATATGTTCACCCTGTATACTATACATCTGATATATTTTAATAAAAAAGTACTTATGAATATTTAAATTTTTAAGTATTTGTATAAATTAAACCTATATATTTGATTCGGATATCCTGTCGTAGTCTGCCGTAGTATTAATTCAAATGTATTGGACGAAAAGTGTTGAAACTCGGTTGCTATTAATACAGATTTGAATATCATCATTTGGTGGGTTCGGTTGCTTGATTTTTATCGTTAGATAATATAGGTTAAGATATGGGAGAGATTTCAGTGACATAAAAAGTTCAGGCAGTTCTAACAGTTGACTTGATCATTACGCTTCTACCAAATATATACTGGAACAATATCGTGGTAATATTCCAGACTTATTGTGAAGATACCGGTACGCTGTAGTGGAGTAGCTATAATAAAACGTTGATGGTCGATATCTAAACTACATATTTCTATTGTTATCATCCTTATAGTTTAATTATGAAAACACTTTTTGATGCCGTCATTCGATTTGAACACACCCATGCAATAATTACAGAGTATTTTTAATTGAACTGGTGAATTCTAAACTGTAGGGTATCTACACATTATGGGAATAGTATGGGAACGCTTTAAATTATTTCAATAAGTTAACATATGTAATTATTTTCGTTTCAAATTTCGGTATTGTTCAGTTGGACCATGCCTGCTGAACTTTAGGTTATGTTAAGAAACGATCTTTCCAAATCTCAATCTAATTTATTAGTGTTATTGATTTTCGTTGTCGATAGTAACGATGTACCATTCACGAGGCAGTCTATTCGCTTGTTAACCAGTTGCCCAAAGTATACAGGCGCCAAATATGTCAATGCAATATAATATAGTGATAGAGTACTTTAAGATTATTCGAAATGTATCGTAATAAGTACATAAGAAGACCAATATTGCCTACAGCAAGGCTCTGATCGTAGTTATTGCTAGTTTCCAGTGGATTATGAGTATTAGGCACACGGTACAAAAGCCTGCGATGCACTGCCCTTGACAGTATCCGCGACGGTGCTTACCCAAATAAATCTTTTTTAATACTGAAAAATATATTGGTTAATTTTAGAAGGCGGATTATTCGAGACAGTCTCGCAATGTGCTAATGTGATTGTATCTCTACTGCGTCTTAGGGATGTCGCACACTCGATCGTTCACGCATACCCAACTATCAATAGGCAAGTAAGTCGTTAGTATAATTCGCTGAAGTGTAACCGAGTGGAAGTGTACTTAGGAGTAATGGGTGAGTTTATTTTTTATGTAATTTATTTATTTATTTATTCATTTTCTGGAACATGTATTACAAATATTTTAGCATTTATTGTACCGGCGACTTGCCGCCGGTGAAATTTTCTAATTAAGAAATTTAGAATTGAACGTTTTCGACATCATATCTCAATTTTCAGTAGTTTAGAGTGGACGTTGTCATACAGTTCATGGAGAGGGCGTATACACAATTTTTAATTTCATCGAAATATCAAACCAACGTTACATTTGGTACATACACAAATTTTATTATTCAGTATTAACGTAATAAACTAACCTTGACTTCTCCCTACCGTTTGGGAATTGCAGCGATGGATCTATTGCTGAGTATTTTGCTTGTTACGGTAACCTTGAATGATATTGTTATACTTTACCATCATCGTAACTCATAGTAATCCCACCGTATAACTCGGGTCTCAACTCCAGAATAATAATTCAGGCTATGTTGATAACGCCAACCAAGTGTGGGTTGGCTTAGAGCGTACGACTTTGAGGACTGTTAAGTACAAAACAAATAGTCGAGCGTTAACTAATAAGTGTTAAAAGGACATTATGGAATATTATAAGGTGTATTTCCTGTACCAAAAGACGTAATAAATAATTTTAAATATACAACACAGAACTTCGAAAAAGTAGCGATCGCTGCAGGATATAGGGTCACAAATAAACAAACCAATATTTAAACCATTGCTGTTTAAAATACTGTTTTACGTTTTAAATTGAATATATAATATTGATTATAATATCATTTATAGAGTACTCATATGAGAAGTGATTTAAATTGGAAATGAGATTTTAAACATTTATATAATTATTGAATAAATCACTATTCATTATAAGTAAATTAAGGTGCGAAATAACTATGCGTGTCTGAGGAAGTAACCCAGTAAAGTCTGAATTGAACTCGTGTGTGATAGCGTTCCATAAATATGCCTACTGACTTCGTTCGAGTTGAAAAATTAATTATATTTATATGATATACGGCATCCGGAATAATGTACCTTTCAAATGGTAAAATAATTTTTAAATAGGAGCCGTGGTTTCGGAGTTGTTATTTTCCGCAAATACTCAAATACATAAAATTCTCATTCGGGCTTTATAATATTAGGTTATTTTTCAATTATTTTTCAATTCTTAGGTTTATTTTTCAATTTTCCTACATTTTCTTTAATAATTATTAAATTTAACATTTTAAAATACGTTTTAATACTTTTATAATGGACAGCAAACGTAACCCTCTTTCTGAATAACAATTATTTATTTACGGTAAGCATTTGTTATCAGAGTATTAAGTTTTACGTGTGGCGTATTTTAATTTTTCCGTCCAGTACATTCGGAGAAAATCACGTGTGACAGACAGGCAGACAGATATACAGATACACGAGTGATCCTATATAGGTTTAGTTATTTTATCTGACATACAAATCCTTTAAAAGTGTAACGAGTAGATTGGTCAACTTCATTTTTCCCGATTCGCACTAAACTGTTCTGTAACTGTAAACTGTGAACAAGATTTATTGAAGCGATATGCGACGTGTATGAAAAATTAGAACTATATGAAAAGTATATATTAGACAGTATAGTAAAAGTATATATTATCAATAGACAGTATTTATAACATGTAGGTAGTTAAATGATCGCGGCACTGAATTTCTTCGACAAATTTTGGTGGAAAGATTACAGTCGAGGTTGGCTTGAGTCCAAGGAAACCTTCCCGCTCTTGGCTTACTTTGCCTTACCACGAATAAATAGCGCCAGATACCTCGTGCTGAATGGATGATGGCTGGGTTATACACCACAATGTTTTATCGCGATAGTAACTGTGGTTGATAGTACGATGACGTTGTAGCCCTGGTGGGAGCCCCAGGTTCGATTTCTTGCTGGGGCAAACGTTTATGTGACAGATAAATACTTTTTCTCATGTTCTCCAATCCAGGGAATCATAGTGCGTGGTTGCGAATGTTTAAATATTAGAAACATTAGTAAGATTAGTAACATTAGTAACATTAGTAAGTATTAGCTGTCTTATAGTTACCTTCGTTTTAACGTGTCCTAGTTGCAACGAATCGGTGGTACCTGTTATGTTAAGGAAGTCCATTGACACTGGTGTAATTACCATCATACATCAGATAAACCATCTGCTTATATGATGGTTGTTAAAATAAGAATTAAAAAAATTTGCTTCCTCGTACATTTCTGGCTAAAATGAAGCCGTATCTATTTTAAGTGGAACAAATCTTCAAGTGTCAGCGTCAGCGATACTTATTATAAGTGAAGCGTTTCATATAATTACCAACGTAAGATTTTCTCAGCAAAATAAATTTCGAAAACGTTAAAATTTATAACGTTAAATAAATAATATGGCGATTACTTACATGACAAATACAATAAAGCAATATTCAATATGTTTAACTCGTTCGCAGTGTCATCTATCAAGTCCTATGGTCTGTGTATAAATAGGTAGACACAGTTCTTTAACATTTTATCTTCTGTTTGACAACTGATTCTCTTTTATTTTATTTGGTAGCTGTTGATAAGCTTTAGTGTCACCAATAAAAAAACTTGGAATTTATTGCCTGAAAGGCAGACAAAAAGACAAACGGACCACCTGATACAAAGGGGTCACCGTAACCTATCGACCTTGTCGCCTCCTTGCCGGGCAATGCGTTTGTTCAACTCCATAACAATAAAATGCCCGGACCTAGACATATTTTCGTGCTCCGAGGATCGATTCCAATCAGCAGCTGGTCGACATATCGAGTCTCTGACCGATGGTTCCAGTGTTGCTACGTACACTCAAGTTCCTCATTAGGTATAAGTTCTGAAAAAATGTTATAAAGATATATAAGATCACATTTGTATTTGGTGTTAAACTGTAAGCAAGTTGTTGACGATAAATAAATAAATAAATAAATAAATAAATAAATAAATAAAAAATAAATAGACAACACCGGCCCTAGAGGAACGTTTTTTTACACCTAGCTCATAGCGCTCAGGGAATACCTCGGAAGAAAGCTCCTTGCACAATTGACATGTACGCGGCAAAAATGATTGTCAAAACCGGACCATGGAAGTTTGTCACGGACACAGTCGATGTGGATGGTACTTTAATAACTATGAACTAAATCGGTCTACTTGTCCAGAAGTTATACGACCACTACCGGTTGTACCTACGAATAATTTAAAAATAAAGAATCATTGTACTCGTACTATAAGGCATTTGATTAGACTACATTTCTACTTAAGAGCCTCATTTTATAACCGGACATATAGTGCTAAATGTAACTGACAGTACATGATTATTAATATTCTTTTTATGTCAACAGCCGACAATCGGGTAAACAAGCCTTGATGTTTAGTGATCACCGCCGTTCATGCTCCTTCACTAAAAGTATATACCGACGTGTTGACGGTGAAATTGGGCGATTTCTCCGCTTTTTAACGGCTCTCCAACTATGCAACCTCAACACGTAAAACATATTTGTTGGTTGATTATAGAAAGAGGAAGAGGTGGCTAACTAAGTCGGTAAAATGTCGGATTAGACTGAATAGGATACCATAATACATAAGACTACGGAAATAGGCAAAATAAACAAGTCTAGCTGTCTCTACGTCCGTAATCAATCTTATCTTTCTAATACCGTGTACAAACCTACTAAGTTTACCGGCGAGAATTGATAATATAGTTTAATGATTAAATATTACAGGCTAACCGAACCTTATTATTTATTGTTATGCACCTAGGTATCCTGGGATTGTTACAGCTAAGTGTTAATTAAGTTACCTGCGTCAGACATTGTTGTTCAAAGTCGATATCCCGCAGCTATCCTGTATCTTGATCAGACGTCGGCAACATTTTGGCTACAAACCTATAATGTTCTATTCTATTGCTACTGCTTAATAAACTAACAAACAAACAGTACGGTTAACAACTAAACTTGCTTAATACGTGGCAATCTTTCACTGTCCGATTTTCGGCTTAATTTTTGCCACGGACTTGCGGGTTATGGAAAGCGTTTCCTTCTAAAGTATTTCCTCTGAGCTATGATATGGGATTTTTCAAATAGATTACTAAACGAGTTCTTTTAGCTTGGCAAGGCATTTGCAATTTTCTTGGCTTTGCATGTGTTTATATGAGCCAGATGACAGTTTACCATCAGGTGAGCCGTATGCCTATTTGTCCGTTTAAAGTATAAAGTATAGACAGGCCAACATGAGAGCCTTTCGATGTGACACTCGTTCCCGAAATTCTAACAGTATTTCGGGATTCTAACAGTATTTTAAACGCATTGTAAAATTATCCACATTATTATTATATTTGGTCATTATATAATTTTGTATAAGCCCGCTGGGATGATGTTAAATCTTGAAATTTTCTGCTTTTCTGACGGTATAAAAGCAATATCATGTTAGTTATTACTTACTTTTGGTTCCACATGTATATAAAAGTGAAAATTTCTGGCAAAACTAGTTGTTTGAATTGTTGTGTACAGGTAAAAAAGCTCTCCCCTAGCATATGAGCATAAAATTGGTACAATATTTAGGTTTCTTATCTGTTTAAAATAGTAAAGTTTTTCCAATATTATTGGGAAAGTAGTAGTAATTATAACAATGTAGAGGAGAAGGTAAGGCTGTGATAGTTCAGTAGTTAGTCCATCTCCCGCACGGGAGTCTCGAATTCTAATCCTTCAAGTAATCCTAAGTGGTGTTGAAGTCGCAGACTTCCACATCATATGTAGTATGTACTCGGGAACACCTACGGGGGCAAGCTATATCAGTCCCTTGCAGTGCGCATCATGAAACACAACGGACAAACGATGTTCAAGGCATTAGGATGGATACTCGTCGTAAGTCGAGTTGTTCGATTGAGGAACGGCAGTGGGTGAATTATGTCTTACAATTCTTGCGCACACTCTCCAAAATGTACCTATAGAAGACTGAGAGGCTGGCAACTGAGTCCAAAGTGAGATTGGGTAGCACCAGCCCAAATATAACAACAGTACTCCATACACGGGCGGATTTGAGCTTTGTACAGGATTAAAAGCTGTTTCATTGCGAAGTACTGCCGCACCTTCGCAAGGACCTCGAATACCCTTGCAGCCGCTTTAGCTTTGGACTCGATGAACTGAACAAAGTTGAGGTTCGAAGAAACTTCAACTCTCAACAATTGAAGACGATGAGTGCAATCCAATGATGTATTCTGGAAAGTAGGAGCTAAGGTTAACGGGCTCGTCTTGATAGAAAACAGACACTTCTGTGATTTGTGGCGTTGAATCTCACTAAATTGGCATCGACCCATTTAGACACTGCCCAAAGAGTGTGATTCCTACGTTCCATCATGTCCTCTCTTTCAGATTGTATTTTATCTCTTCCTACTGGCTCGAGCACTCAGTTATTACTTGCTTCGGTGAGGAAAAATATCGTGAGGAAACATGCACACCTGAGAGTTTTTTATCCATAATATTCTCAAAAGGTTGGTGAAGTTTGCCAAACCGCAATTGGCCGGCATCGAAGACTATGGTCTTAACCCTTCGTATTGGATGGGATTTCTTATTGTGTCATGGGTTGTAATGATAATGATGATGACGAGAACTCAGCTAGTTTTTCTTTGGTATTAATAGTGCGATAGTTATATTATACAAAAAATTTCTGCACGAATCATATTCGTACAACAAAGTGATGAGCCAGTAACACTTATAAATGAAGCCATCAAATCTTTAACAATAACAATACGTCAGTGACTGATGTCAAACAGAACTAACTTAATTTAATGATGGATATGTACTCGTAGTTAAGTTCATGAGGCCCTTTCATCAATACAACTGCTTATGTATGTATTTTTTTAACTAATAGACAATAAACGAACCATGGAGCATGTTATGGTAGATGGTCACTGCCATTCACGAAAATCGTAACAACAGGAGCGTTACCGATAAGTTGCTGGATAAAAGGAAAAAAGTAACTCGCTCATTAACTAGCACTTCAGCAGTGCAGCATTGAATTCAAAGTACGTAATTTGAAATTTGACGGTTTGATTTAGAAAAACTTGTCATACAAGTTAAAAACCTTAAGGTTTTTCAAACTTCAATTACTAACAGAAACCAAGTGGGCCACCTGATGTTAAGCAATGACCTTTGTCCATGGACATGCAACCCGAGATTAGTCTCCAATTCATCGCCAGTCCCAAAAAAAAGAGAGCTCTTTTTACACCTTTTTTGAAGAACTCCATATCATAGCGGTCCGGAGAGACCTCCAGAAATTCATTCCATAGTTTGTTGTTGAGGATGGTCACCAATCCAGAGGATTTGGGACGAAATCACAATACGTTGGGATTAAGCGGTATGCTGCAAACCCTAGGGATCGCCAGAAAAAATAACCAGGACTTGATGCCGCTTTAGTTAATTAGTAAAGTACACGAGTAGGGAAGGTTAGCCTAAGATCTGAGGCATAAGAAACTTAGTGCGGAGGTACGAGTATCTGAGCCTGTAATCACTTGCTTATAGTAATAACGTAGCTAGCCAAACGTTATTTAGCTGTGACCATTGACAATATTGATGATGTTTGTATGCTATGAGTCTACAAACGTATGACTTAGATACGGTTAATCTGATTACATCGTTAGTTAAGCTGATATCTTACATCAAATACATATATGGCATGGGAGTAATTATTTTGAATTCATGTTACTTATGTTACTGTCGCATCTTACTTTATTCATTGCCGTCAAAACATTTTGATGATATTTGATAAAAATTCGTTATTCAAAAATTGATTCGATATCAAACCTTCCTGAAATTTATAGAAAATTTTACAAAATACTTAAAAGGGTTGTGAAAATAAGCTATAAGCATCCCCAATATATTTATTTATAAACACACCACTCATTGTACTGAGTTTCAATCAATCTAAAAGACACCGGGGAAAAATGTATTTCGAGCAAACTGATGTAGGGTCATAGAATGGATAACAGAGGTTAACCAACGTCAGGAGAATTTTCCCTGCTCGTTGTGTTCCCTGCTGAACACCGGATAAGGCTTTGGTAAATGGTCCATCTTGTCGGGGATCGCTGGACTGTGTATCACCCAGTTTAATTCCGACGGTTCTAGTGCACGAATTAGGGTTGTCTATCCGCCTGGCTAACTCCCATTCACTTAGATTCAGTCACGAAATATTTTTACGAGTTTTAATTGAAATGAAATGAAATGAAATAATATTTATTCAAAGTTGGTTTTTACAAACACTTTTCGAACGCCAAACTAAGCCATCGCTTCAACAAATCTCTACCATTAGTGGTCCTGCCATACCATTAGTGGCACTTATGGCTATAAACTGGCTTAATATTTAACTCATGTCCAAGCAGTCTTATCCTGAAAGTAATCATCAAGTTTGTAACCTTTCCGCATAAGAATGTTTTTGACCTGAGTTTTAAATTTACAATATGGCATTTCTAAAAATTGTAATGGAATTTTATTATAAATATTTACACATCTACCCATGAAAGAGCGACCAGTTTTACTTAGTCTGAAATTTGGAACAATCAGTTTAGCCTTATTCCTAGTATTAATATTGTGAACATTACTCTTTCTAAAAAAACTATGAGAGTATTTATAACGTACATAATATTATCTAAAATATATTGTGATGCTACAGTTAATATATCAATTTCTTTAAAGAGATCTTTAAGGGAACCCCTAGGCCTGAGGTTATAAATGGTACATATTGCTTTTTTCTGTAATATAGATATCGAGTTAATATCAGGAGCTGAGTGAAATTAGCTAAAATAAATTAACTGCTGTAAAATAAAATGCTGCTTCTACATCCGTTAAGAGCCTCTCTTTCTTAACAGCGTAGGCACCAGAGCTAAGTTTCCCTGACAAGATTTCAATATGAGGAATTCATAATCGTGAGTCTATAGTAATTCCAAGAAATGTGGTATAATTTACTAATTCAAGCACTTCCTTATTTATAACAATATAAGTTAGCACTTGCTTAACATTCGGTAAAGCGAATTTAATACATTTAGTTACTTTAGCGTTTAACACATGTAAGCCAGTGTAACTCTTGCGAAACAGTATTTACATCCTCAAAACATTGTTTTCTCCTATCTACTTAAAAAAGTAAGGAGGTGTCATCAGCAAACAATACAGTTTTACACAAGTCTCTAGAGAAATAAGGAAGATCATTGATGTATATTAAAAATAGTAGTGGTATTATTGATCCTTGGGGGACTCCCGTGGTAATGTTTGCCCCTGGGGATGTTTTTTCATTAATAATTACTTTTTGAATACGCTTAGAAAGATAAGATTTTATAAGGCTAACAATCAGTGTGAGACACAGTGTCGGAGAGCCAGTAATACGCAGATCCCCCACTTATATTTATCTGGCAATGCAACCTTGATGCTACGAACGGTGGTGACCAGTTATCCTCAGATTAGCTCGTTTGTCAGCTATTTTCATAAAAAATGGAATCAGGTACAACCAAAGTAAATTTTAACGAAAAAATAACACAAGAAATTAACGTTCTTAATTACATAAAAATAGAACAATGACTTGATAATTCGCGTTTTAGCTTTGAATATAAATCCCTGACAGTTATTTATTCTTAATTAACCCCGCGTGTATCATGAGGGCGGAATAAAAAATAGTTTTCATTTGACATGATACATGTTGCGTGTGAGGGTTCCTTTGGAAAATTGGTAAGCATTAGAAGCAGAGAATATCAAAAAATGATTTCAATCATCATATGGATGATGTTTATATGTTACGGACGTGGATATGAAACCGCTTCTGAAGAATTTCCATAAACTCTGCATATGTCGCCTTTGACAAAAACTTTTAAGACGAACCAAGAAGCGATTGTATGGACTTCATGAAATTTTACAGGTAGTATCGACTGTGCTGTAATAATGTGTTCTTAGGTTACTATCAAAAATATCTAAAACAAATTTTAAATGGAAGGAACCTACGCGTTAAATTCATTATTCATTTACCCTGAAATAATAATGAAAGTAAATCGTGGCATTAGGGAATTAAAAGGGTGTGGGCGACCAGCTCAACGTAAATTTTTGTTATCACTGTAAACATTTTTGTTAATGTTGTTACCTCGATAAACATTTACGTATATTTGTGTGTGAGATATGTTCCATGCTACGTAGCCTGTGGTAAATGTCAGCGTGTTTTGAGAGGATACATAAGTGTTGACTTAGGATCAAATCTTAATCGGCGCGTGCTGTTCACCGATAAACATTGAGTCTGAAATTTAGGAAAAATATCCTGCGCTCGGTATTATGACTTCATTTTAAGTTCAGGAGCTTGGAAAAAAGATATGGCTAGCAAATAGAAGCGTTACTTGAAATGACGTATACTTTGTAATAATATGGGTAAAGATCATGGCTGTGAAACTTTTGTTGCAGCGTGATTCGTAAGTACTGCAACAAGAATTATGAGGTATCTACAACAACCACAAAATGTTATTCTTCTATAGTATTAATTATTTTTATATCACTGTGTAGGTTTTACGTAATGTTGTAGTCTGTTGATCACTCCACTCTGGCTGGCTGGCAATTTACTTCAAGCAACTTTGGTTTTTTATGATCAAATGTTTTTTTAGTGGATGGAATAAGCTGTAGTAAAAACAATATCTTGTGAAATACTTTTAATATTATATATCCGCAAAAACAGGAGAAGGGACTTATTTTAGGAAAACTAAAGACTGAGTGACAGTTAACAAGGCGGTCGGTCATATATATATTCCAAATCACAGAGTAGATAGTCTTAGCAGATTTCTACATTTTCAATATTAACCATTTTCAGTAGTGTATACTAGCTGCCAGAGGATTCCGATAAAGTAGATGATAGCTATAGTTAAATGGTACTCTAAAGATTATACTTAGAAATCATTCCTCAGTTGTTATAATAACATAATAGTAATTAAGTCTCATCAACAGTTTTACAGGTGTCTTCAGAACATTTGGGTCGGCCTCACTGTTTCCATCGATCCTCACTACTCAAACGTGGTGAATTTAATATTTAGGGAACGGAACGATTTTAAATGAGGAACTAAAAGGTTAGAGCTATACAAATTAAAAACAATTGAGGAAAAATAAAGCCACACAGTGGTCTCCAAGACTTTTCCACTGCCCACAGAAAAAGAGTTTAGGTTTCAAAATGAAAGATTTAAGGAATTTAATAGTTCTCACACGTTAGTCTAAATCCAGCTTTAATATAACGGTATAAGATTGAGAATAACGTTGCGCTGTTAGGAAACCATTTGTTTGGCTGGTATGACAATGATGTGTCCCAAAGATTTTGTCGTGAAGGTTGCAGTCATTAGTGAGTACGGGATGGAAAGAGTGATGTCGATATTGGTAAAAAATCTTCAAGTTTGCTTTGACAAACTTGACATTTATTATTAGATGAGCTTAAGTTGATAATTGTAGTAATTTATACAGGAGTTCCTTCATATTAAACTAGTAACAAGCTCTCGCTTCGGTTGGGAAAATTTCGTGGAAACAGATTCACGTCCCGTAATGAAAATTATTCCAGAATATTACTCATAATACAAGTTCCAAATATGCTAAGACATACAGACAGACAAACGAAAAGGCCTTAAAATATGTTTAGGCCTGTATATCCGTAACAAAATTTACCTAATTTTTTTAATATATGCACAGAATTAAACTTTTGTTATATGTATAAATTAAATTGAGAGGTTGGCAAAGTTAGTCGTGTTGGAGGGTATAAAGGAGAAAATAATTTCTGTTCTTGTAACGAGTAATTTATAAAATTAAATGGTAATCATTTATTATTGTTATTATTGATCTTATTAGCCTAACGCACATTTTCGCCGTCACCCAGGATTGGGAGTGAATAATATTAGACATTAAGTTCGTCCTTGTAACCCTTATATTAGGGTATTCATAAAGAAATAAATAATAAGTCACACCAGTATGGTTTCTTTTATTTTGAAAACCGAATTATTCAGAGCACAATTTTTAACGCGGGCTTAAATGGAGCCTCAGAGATTTTTTACACCTCTAAGATCGTTAGCGCACCCTTACGTATGCAAGATACCGCGCAAAGTTTCTTCCAAAGTAAATACATGTAACAAACAAAACAATTATTTTTTTTAAGAAAGAAGTAAGGGTGTGTATGTAGTTTCGTTCTCAAAATTTCAAAGTTACATTCCCTAGTGAAACATACTTTGCTTTATAAAAAAGAGAACTATATCGTTCCTTCTCTATCTTCTGGTTAGGTAAATCTTCGTTGATGTTTCTCATGATAACAGGTGCATGAATGGTGATCATTTAACACAACATGTCTGTATGCTCCTTTGCCAGCAGTAACCATGAAAAACAAGTTGATTTCACGATTGCAGGCGAAAAGAACTATGACATCAGATTAAAGTGTTCCTATGCGATCATTAGTTTGTAGTAAATAGCAATCATTGATTTTGTGTCAAAAAATTATCGATAACAGCAATTCCGTCCCTAGCAACATATCGTATTTTTAAATTGCATAACCTTTGTCATCAAAAATATAAGTATGAAATGAAAATTCAGGTTTCGACGTATTGAGTTTCAACTATATTTTTTGTGCAAATATGATAGCGTTAATATGACATAATGGATTTACAATGTAATTATTTACGTAAATTATGTAATGCAATAGATTAATCAGTGGATTAGTATTAGGTGAAGGTATGTTTTTTTTTATTTTTCTGAAGTTGGATTGTTTTAATAAACTAATCCAAAATGTCTCAGTTTGTAAATATAATTTGACTTCAGATCCATACCCTTTACATTAAAATTGTTGGTCAATACCAAATTTTCAGCTTTGGTTAAGAGTGAATGGTTATATATTACAATTGACTTTATACTATTTATACTTTACGTCTTACGGAATTATCGTTAGATACAAGCATTGAACCCCTAATCGAGTAAACGATTGCAGTAAACGGACAACAGCTCACCTGATTAGCGGCCACTGCGGTACATACGTATTTGTGACACCAGGAGCTAAAACGTTAATGACCAAGGAGGAAGCATTAGATTTTAGATAGCTGATAACTAGCCAAATCGGTAAAAAATCTTATCACCATGAATCTTTAGTTTAATATAAGCCACGTGGCAATGATGTGTGGTTATGCAACAGGTAAATTTGAATTCAATAATGATTGGAGACCCTTACATATTTCCGATCCCCGTAACCCGGTCTGAACTTGTGGATGGATTTCGTTTTACCTTTAAAACTAGTCTCTACGCTATACGCTAATATGAATAGTTGAATAGGTAAAGTCAGTGCTCGAAATGCGATACAAACACACTTAATGCTCAAAAACCAGAACTCCGTACATTCACCGCAGGCTTGCCATTGTTCCTGTAATCTGATATAATTCTAGCATTGTATTGAGTTGGTAAGTAAGTCGCAGCAGGACGACCTATTTAAATTGTTTACTGTTTTATAACGTTATGACAATTGCGTTATGCGTTATGTATGTGTTATATGTACCTATGTTTTATATAATATATATAAATTGAGGACTCGGCAGTCAAATGTTCAAGTTCGTTTACTCGTATGTCACGGCCATTTTACTTTGAAACTTTCAGTAATTACGATATAACTTGGAATTTAAGTGTTATTAAATAAACAATGGAATTAAAAAATTACAAATAAATAAATTGATTAGAGATAGCACTCCATACAAGTAATTTAACAATGACATTAATTATTACACTGTGTGATGATACGTATTGACCTTGTGCTTAAGATGTTTTAAAATGATTTATGGAAGAGTAATGAAGGTTCATCGGATTCGATCAGTTCTGTTATTACGCTCCTGAGCCGTACTCTATATGACGATCTTGTCGGGATATTTGGACGTGTGGGTTTTCTATAAATAGTTTTTCCAATATGTTCCCATTATTCACGTTAGCGTAGTGGTAATTGCTGGTGTCGAATGTTTAGAGGACTTTTTAATTAGGATCAATAGCAATCTATTGCATAAATATAATAATGCAATAAAAGCTACAGTCGGTTGAGAAGTATGTCTCCTTGTAACCTATTTCATTATATAAAAGGTCACACGTATCACAACATACGAATGATATTCAATATTCTGATTAACCGGTTCAATCAACCTGAAAGATATTTTTATTCTAAATTTGGAAAACGGTTCGACCTTAAAGAGCAAAATGCATCAATCAGCCTCCTTTCAAGAGAGAAATCGATGTCTTGGACGGCCAATTTATTAACTCCAGCTTATTTTCAACAAAAGTAATAATAGGAAATATATACTCAATCAAAGTTTATGTTTTATGAAAATGAAGTGTTGTAGAAAATTTTAAATATGTATGCTTTGCCTAAAGTGCTAAGATTTTATGGAAAGAAAACTCGTTCTCTGCCCTAATATATTTATTTTACGTTAAGAGTTTACAAAATTTTTGGATGCATTAATATCTTTTTTATATTAATAGCCGACAAACGAGCAGACGAGCCACCTGATGGTAAGTGGTCACCGTCGCTCATGGACATCAGCAAAACCAATGGTATCACTAATGCGTTGTCGGCCAGGAAATTAGAAAGTAAAAAAGAACTCACTCACTAGGAAAGGCATTAATAACCAAGCAGTGATAGCCTCCTGGTGTTTTCCATAAAATAGGTTAATGCTTGACAACAATCCTACCTGATGGTAAGTGGTGATGAAGTGTAAGACGTTGAGCGCATTACCTTATAACAGCCTTTTGCTCTCCTCTTGAATATCCCCACATAATATTTAGTCAGGAACACCGACGCGGGCAAGCTACCTCAGTCCTTTGTAGTGCGCATAACGAATGAAGACGCAAACCACGTCGTCCGCACAACGGGGTGTTCACGAAATACGGATTGTTTGATGGAGAAACAGGCGAAGGAGAAATTGTTTCGTCCAATACCTGTATATAATCTTCAAAATGGACCCTATAGAAGACTGGCAACCCTGCGTCTATGCTTAAGGCTTTGCAGATTGGTCACAAGATCTGGGTCACCATTGTGCCTCTTTGCACGCCTCTCCAGCGAGTCCAAAGCTGATAGGCGTGATCTAACAGCACCAGCTCAAATGTGACAACCCAAACGCCCAAAAAGCCCAAATGACCAGACCAAAAAATTCTTGAAGAAGTCTCGAAGACCAGAACAAAAAATAATGCACAATGTTTATTATAGGTACAAAATAAATAAATTAATTAAAAATACCTAACAGTTACCGTTTCAGGAGAAATTAAATTTTGTATAGCAATATAACCATATTTTTAATTTAGGTCTCTGCTCAAAATTCGCTTTAACTAAGGACTCTTTAACTAGTCCCTGAAGAATTGTTGGAGTCCAAACTAAGGTCGTTATTGATAACTATGAGATCAAAAACGTTTGGATCAAATTTGTTTACCTCGTTACGAAGTAATTTTTAGCAAATTTATATTTAGACATTTTACGATACCCAACGGATATTATTTTATAATGTATTTGGAAGTAAATATTTTATATGTAATTAAAAGTAGGCAGGATAGCTCCGAGATTGTATACCTCTAATTGAATACCTCTGAGTTGGTATTTCGGTATTAATTTTAAAAGCAATCGCTTTCTCGGCGTGGCTCTCGAGAAAAACCTGGGGTAGGTCCAAAAATATTACTCGAGTAAGCAGTTATTATGTAATAAATGCCTGTAGACTTTAGATGAATGTTACTTTTGAACCTAGAATTCTTTAATAAACGCGTATTTTCACTCGACGTTACTTTGAGATGAAGTTTTTACCGCATTCACATTGGAATTCGTTTGATGTCACAGTTATTGAAATGCTATTTTTGAGCCGATATTACGAATACCCTATATGAGCACGGGATATCTATGTTGTATAGACATATTATACATAATTGTGTAGCCATTCCCAGAGGCCTCTGTTAAAAAAAATGTGGTACTATCCACCTTTTTATACTTTTTCCTTTCTATGTTATGTGAGAGGCCAAGAGTCGTGGATGTAGGATACTATTGATAACGATGGCTACACTTCCACTGCTAGTATGAAATGTGGCTAGAGAAGACGGTAAACAGTTATGATTAAGGATGGTCTTTTATCACGCAATAGTGAAAAAGTCAAAAGTCTTTTACTATTGCTCAATGGCTTGTGTCTTTCGTAAGTTATCATTACTCACAAATAAATGGTGAAGGCTTTCGTGTTTTGCAAGACGTTAACCAGTCAACATTAGAGGTCTTTAGAAGATACAAAGACTTCAAATTCTTTAGTTTGCTACTAGCCCTTTTACTTAATTGCACAGGAATAGTGTGATAAAGTTCCAAATAATTAGGAGATCTCGGGGTCGAAGCCCTAAAAGATCGTCAATAGAGAAGACAAACCATTCTGAAGTCTAAGCACCAGAATCACGATCCTCAGTAATGAGGCACAACTGAAGAGAGGGAGAGAGAATTAAAAGAAGAGAATTAAAAGAATAATATAATGAAAAGAAATACATACGCGCGGAATTACAGATGTATAGTTTTGATAGAAACACAAAAAATATACATAAGGAAATATACACAAAAATATACACATACAGACATACACACTTTTAACACCTTCTGGTGTTCATCCATTGAAGTCAATTAACACGAGTTTTTTTTTAAATCATTACTAAAATTTTGATAAATCATATGTTTTTTAATAATTTTATATTTTACTCCGTAGGAAACATTTTTCAATAATTATGCTTGCTTTTTATGATATTAATCTCTGTCTCTTATTTACAGATCTAATATCAGGTACCTTGATCCTAACGAAATTGATTTCATTTAGTTTTTTAATGAATTATTTATTACAATATCTAAAGGGTTTCAGGAAGGTGGAAGCTTTCCTTTGGACGAGACTACTGAACGGGAAAACGAGATGATTAATTATTAACTATAACTCCAAATACAGCAATTTAATAAACTGTTTATTAATATTTATATACCCAGTGATATTAGATTTGTTAAATGTATTTTAAATTTAAATTGTAAACTTTTTCACATAGCTAAAAATACAATATGCTTTTTGAGTAAAAAAATATGCCAATCCTTAGCGTAAAATTTAATAAAATTATATAACCCAATAACAGAATTAAGTAAGTAATTAAGTAAGTAAGTGACGACGGGTCCTTGAGTCACTAAGCTCAAGACGTGTACTGAATTTCAACTTATACCATCTAGTACATTCGCATAAATCAGATCTGATCAACCGGCTGACGCATCAACAATCAAAAGCTCTAAACAAGGAATTTGCTTTTTCACCAGATGGACGACAATGAAAACTACATTAAATTGAATCAAAATTGATTGCTAAAAATATTTTGCTAGCTTATCAATACTGCGATCAAAACAGAAAACATTCTTCAGTTGCTTATGTTGCGAAGTCGTCACGAGAAAGGTAAAGACATGCACCAATTTAAATAAATAAATAAACTTTTACACACTCACACCCCCCCTAGGGTTTCCTATGTTCCGGGTGGCATGGACGTACACAAATATGACATTACAGATACCCATGACCCGAGAACGAACATTTACCGGTCACATAAATGTCTGCCCCTGCCGGGAATCGAACCAGGGACCCCTTGCTCGGCAAGCAGAGTTACTATCAACTGAGCATTTGCATGAGCATTACCGTGATTTAATTATGTTATAGAGCTCAGTCACTTCCGACAGGAGGAACCTGATGCCATTCTCTTCCTTTTGTCAACAATAGTTTGTTGACAAAAGTGAGTTAGTCCTCACGAACAGGTGACTTTGGCTTTGACTTACGGAGAGATGGAACTTTTCAACCCAAAAGACATACAACCGTAACAAATATTTACTGCCATGTGACAGCTATTTATAGTCCACCTTGAATCTTGGCTCGCAGTATTATCAACATAGCTTTTGGTATTTTCAGCACAACACGTACATATATAACAATAAAAGATCGGTAAGTGCCGTAATGTGGACCGAATAAAGCGAGTCGTTGTTTTAAAACAAATTGAATTTGTTTCTAAAATAATACACAGCAAGATACTATTGAACTTTTAGAGGAAAAAAACTGTATTCGTTGTTTTACGAAACCTTTGAACGTTTAGAAGTAGATAAATAACACTATCTTATCTCTGTCTATACAGAAAGATATAGAGGGCTTAAAATATATGGGGGAAAAGCACGTTTCTTAACCCATTCTAACGCAAGGAGACTACAAGACTATAGGAGACTAGCGACGCCGTCCGATTTCGTTCGGGTTTTTAATTATACATACGTGATTATCCAAAATTGCATGCTTTTTGATGTGTTGAGTTATAACGGAACGTACAGACAGACGGATAAATTTTTTACAGCTGTACATAGATATATAGATTTTATGTAGCCTATCATCTGCACTATCACATGTTTTCACTACATACCAATTTTCATTAAGTTCGATCAGGCAATTGTTGAGTAATAGTATAGATTTAGATAATAATGATTATTTTTTGCACGAAAATCTGTATGAAACTCCTATCTTGCAAATGTACACTGAACTCTATTGTAAACGAGTTAAATTCTTACTTGAACGATTTTAGAGGTCATTTAACAATTGAGAAAGATAGAAGAACAACAAAGAAGTAGCATTTATTACTGCGATTTTCCACACAACATAAGGTAAAAAGAAAAAAAAAATTACTTAACAACCTTAAATCATACAAAAAAGGACCAAAAGTGAATAAATGACTATTAGTAAAAAATATGTGAAAAAGTTACGAGTATCTATGAACCAGTGAAGGCCATGTTCAGCTGTTTCAGAGGTCAGACCTCATTGCAGCCGAAGTCACATGTAAATCCACGATTAGGAAACTTCGAAAAAACTATAAATTCACAAGGAATCGTGTCAACTGTCCGTTTTATTTCAAAACCAGAAACCATCACTGTTCTTCGATTAACACGTATCGATCGAGAAACATGAGAAACAAATAAGGTAACAGAGGACGTTTTTACTCTTATAAGAGTTATATGTATGTATAGTTCCTATAGCGAATCATTACTCTTCTTTATCAGGTGATTTACACAATTCTCATGTATATCCCATATATCAAAATGTTTGACGTAGATAATTTTTGACGTGTTCTTCAGTGGTCTTCTCGGAGCGCTGTGGTATGGAGTGTTTCAGAAAAGTTGTAGGTAAATAGAGCTCTCCGTCAGAGCGGGTGATGCATTATCGATTCTTATGGAGTTTCATATGTACCTATGTATGTCTACCCAATGACTACTTAACATCAAGTGGCCAAGTTTTATTTATATCTCTATTTAAATATGATCAATATAACTAATAGAATTTAGTTTATTATATTCCTTTGTATGTTATTTAAAAACTTGGTTATTATTATTGAACGCAGATTTAATCCAAAAACATATTAAATCTGCGGAGTGTGGCAGCATTGCAATACTTTAAATATTATTTTTCGACATTGACTTGAATTCGCAATAACGAAACATGAAATGGTCGTGTCTATCTGTTATTTATGTACAGAAGATCTGGGTCGACAAATTCGGACTTCAAATAGCAAATGAGTAATATTCCGTGATTTGAGCTTCGAAAAACGACCAAAAATAGTAAATAAACGCAAGGAACCATTTAAATTCCAGATTCCACCATATTGCAACGAGCAGTTCTGTCGAGCAATAACAATTTAAATCGCGCCAAATTAGCCATTTACGGTAGTTCACCACATGTAATAAAAGTATTGGTATAAGCTGTATCCAACTGTTATCGTATGTAACTGGCCGGTGAATTCTGACGCTGAACAGCTATGTTCTTTCAGATAATTCGAGCTACACTTTCAGTTCAGCCAGTGTCAACTAAGCTTTCGAGGGGGAGAGACGTGCGTCGATACAAAGATTGCAGCGCGCGTAGCAATGCGTTCCAAATTTGAACTCTCTTTCGATTGATGAATACTTTTTACCTGCTGCGATGAACTATTTTTTTCTTTAAAAAAATTTAAAAAGTTTTTTCGTGTTTTGTGGCAGTGTTGTTTTCAAGATGTTTTGGAAGGAAATTATTTTTTTGCCGGTGCTACTACTCTTTTTCGAAGGTAAGAAAAATATCGATGGTTGGATTAGGTTTTTATGTGAAATGCTTTTTTTCCGCTATGAAAAAGTGGAAAAAAGGAAATTTATATCACGTTTCCATACTAAATCTAGGTTTGCGTGAAGCAAATTTATGTAAATCTCTTAAATGTCGACTTTTATTTATGTTAATATTTTATAATCTACTCTGTATTTATTTCTGTATTTTTTCTGTTAATGCTCTGAAGATTGTTAACAGTTTTATAGAGTTGACTAAAAACATTTATAAATATAATATAATATACTCCTAATAACAAATCCATTTTTAAAATATTCAATATATATCTTTACTTATCTACAAAGACAATTTGGTACATATAATTTAATAAAAAAGGTTAAATTCCAAGTTAAAGATCGTTTATGAACATGTATTGATTATTTGATCTCTAACAAGTGTTTGACGGAAATTTTTATAATTTGAAATCATAATTAGAATTTTCTTTATTATTGTGACAATTGTCATAACTAAATGTCATTACATCGATGCACCTTAATATAAATCAGTCCTGTGATATTGTAGTTTTTTAATACTTTTTTACAGAGACGTAGTAAATTTAAGAAGAATAAGATAAACTACTTGTAGTTTATTTTCAATAATGAATTATTCAGATATAGACAGTCTTTTACCTGGTATTTTATTATGAATTAAGGAATCAAGTAAAAGATGCTACGTTTGTACAAGGGAGACTTGCTTGGAGTGGTACATAGTTTATTTGCCCTCTGATGTTGACTAGGAAATTCAATTACATTAATATTTGTTTTTAATAAGTTGCACATTCTAGAATATAAAAATTTACGACAGTGTTATGTATATATATCTATATATACTATTATAATATATATATTCTGGCGGCCCGTCTCGATTGCGTTCAAGTTGAATAATTAAATAATACGTATATATACTTAATATATAGCCTAAGCTGATTCGGAAGAATGTGCCTTTAAAACGGCAAAATATTTTTTCAAATAGGTGTCATGTTACCCTCTATATACGCACAAATTAACAAAATTCACACTCTCTCTTTATGAGATCAGTACAATAATTATAAAAAAAATTACACGGTTAAATTTTTTTTTATGAATTTAAGACAATAAATTACTCTGGCACTTTTTCGGTGCTAAAAATACTGTCTTTATTGATGGAGTGAAATCAATATTCTTGCAAACATAATGATGAGTATGTGTATTTTAATCAATTTAACAGTACTCTAGCAGTGATAGCCCAATGGTTTCAACATCGGTCACCCGCACAGGAGACTCGAGTTCGAATCTCGCACGCATCTCTAATTTTTCGAATTATCTGCTAACAACGTTACTATCACATTATTATCACTTGCTATTATATATATTACGTTACGTTACGTTGCTATCACTTGATAACGAAGTTATTATCACTTGATAACAAAGTTATTATCACCTGATAACAAAGTTATTATCACTTGATAACAAAGTCATTATCCACTTGCTTCAGTTGTTCATACTTATGACGTGGGAGTCTTCAAGAGGAGAGTGAATAAATAAATTAATAATAAATTACTGCGTTCAACATTTTGACTCCATCATCACTTACTATCAGGTGGGATTGTTGTTGAACGTTAACTTATTTTATGTAACTAATAAACTCAGCACATTTTAGTGTTCTCCATAATGTATTAAAAATGTGGAAAGTCTGTCAACCAGCACTTGCTAGCGTGGCGGACTATGGCCTTAACCCCGCTCATTGGGTAAGAAAGTCCAAGCCCAGCTGTGGGATAATTATGGGTTGTAAATAAAAACAAAATTTCAAAAATTTTGTAATTTTTTTTTATTAAATTACAATATGAGAAATATTGTCGACGAAAAAATATTTTGGCGATATATAGTTTTCAGTATGATTAAAAAATAACACTTAATACATATTATTTTCTTTTTCAAGGATTTCACAAAAGGAAATGAACCAATTATTCAATCAAATTATTTTTCTGGATAGGATGAGACTTGACACGTAGTGGCTCCTTATATTTATTCAGTGGCGCTGTTACCCTATCTGGTCATTTAGGTGTACAAGATAATTTAAATTGAATAGTTCAGTTAAAGTCCAATAATTCAATTATATAATATTCTTACATTTCTTTAAAAGTATTTTTATTGTAGTAAAAACCAATTATTATGATTCAATGAACTCAATCGATATAATCTTATGGAAACATCCGCATTCAATATTCGATGTAATCAATGGAAACATTTAAAATAAATAATTGGTTCGTAGTTTATTATTCCTTTTTAAAATTATTCTTCATAATTAAAGCTCCATTATTCAATGACGATATAAAATACTTATGAAGTCACTGACTCGCACGTCAATCTGTTAAAACATCTTATTTCCTACGATTTTTTCTGTTATTTTGTTGTCAAATGTTTCTATTACTGAAAAAGGCTCTTTATAAGAAACATCAATATATATTTTTTTAAATACTTCACTCTTACCTACAATACTATAGAGCATATAATTAAAGAAATCATTTTATAGAGCCTCAATAAAAACTCGCGGGACGACCTGTAGGAAAATCCTAAGACTAATCGTAGTCAGGAAGTGGAAAATAGCCTTGAGTGCATTTAAGCACGGTACTCCTATATTTGACTAATCTGGTTCGAACTGGACTGGCTTTTATATTCTAGTACAATAATCTCCAATCTATGATTATACAAAGTTAGACACATTGTGTGTGTGTGTATGAATTAACATTTTCTATTTTGATAATTTAGTGAATTTGGATTTGAGAGAAGCTACTATTAATGCATTTGACGATGAGAATGATGATCATAGATAGTGGCTCTCACTGCCATACATAAGGTCCTGCGCTTGATGTCAGGCCAGAAAAAGCATTGATATATATAACGAATGATATATATGTGGATATACATATAATAAATATTTAAATGATCATTTTCTGTACATGAAGGATATATGAGAAAAACTATTATTAGGGGCTCTTATTTACACGATAGAACCCAAAACAATAGTTGCTAGAATATGTATCTATTTGTTCCCGCTAATCTCAAAACGGCTTAACAGATTTCGATATGGTTTTCATTAATTTAAAGTTTGTTTCATTGCAATCCATCCATAAATAAAGGTAAAAAATAGTATATTTCGAATATCTAGAAAGAGAAAATCCCAGACCTAAAACAATGCAGGTCCTAAGCGCAAAGCTTACTGTTTCTGAAACGAAGTGATTTACTAGTAGATATTAATGTTTTTACTCGAGTTTGCATGTTTATGATAGCTCCTCTAAGTTTGTCCATGTCACCTTAAATATAGGGAACCTAAGGATGGTAATACTGAGTGTGTGAGCATACTTCTTAATTTTAATTTAAGCCATGAAGTACAGATAACTTAATATAATAAACTTCAAAGTTGGTAATAACCAGTGACATTAACACCACGAGCTTTTTTTAATGTTGCCATAGTTTGTTTTAACGGGTCTTAATACAAAAACTTTCCGGAGCTGATAAACTCCGCCTAGTTTAAACTTGATACAGCCAAGAAAAGTTTCAGCTGCAAAATGTAATAACAGAGAGAGAAGACCAATGCGGCTGCAGATAATACATTTTACGTCGTTGATATACAATACATTTTCTCTCTTTATCTTCTTTCTTACGGTGTAAGGGACTTCATTCTTTGAGTGCAAGCCTGCCTACCCCGTTTTTTATGTATTAAGGAATAAGGTTAGGTATGGCACCAGTTTGCGCTTTAAAACTTTGGGGTTTATGCTTCGTCGAAAGACAAGATTTAATAAAACTGACGCTTAACGTACCCTTCTAGATATGAAGATACTCTTAAAACTTTAAGTTGTGTTCTTTTTTGTGATAGCTTTATTCGTGTTTTGGATGCGTATCCCAATCTCAGGATTGTTGAAGATAAAAAAATTAAATAAGCAGTACTCATGTACTAAATTTATAGGGAATTTAATTTTTGCCATTAGTGAACTTTCATTGAACTCTCCACCACATTCAGTGTTCCTCATCTCGAAGGATCGTTTGAAAAAAGTTTGCAGAAACAAATCAGAATTGGATTTTTTCTGAATATTAGTTACAGAAAATGTTACAACGAAAATCATACCATAGATTTAATATATAAGCGGTTGGGTTTGGTATAGTGTTTGAAGTTTTTGCTATAAATAAACAAGTTTTTACGCATAGAACTTTAAAAATTGACTTGATAAAATATAACATTTGCTTGTGTTCTGTAATAATAAAATGGTTAATGAATATTTCCACTTATCAGAGCTTTTAGAGAATGACATGTAAATTTGATTTAGTTGTAAAAAATTAGTTACTTTATAAAAAACAGTATTGCGATAAACATTTTTATCTATTTAGTCACAAATGCATTTCTAAGGTATTCATGTGAGGGCTGATCTGGTATTAGATATATTTATTGGTATAGGTTAAAATCCCTGTGTAGCTCGGTTAGATGCGACTCTCTCAGCAAGGAAAGGGTCTTAAGTCGCTGTCAGGAACAGATATTTATGTGACAGATGGGAGAATTTGTTCCCGGGCCCCGATTGTTTATGACATCTTAATTGTGTATGTCCACGGAACCGCTATACCGCGTATAATTGTCTTATTTGCATTACAAGTACAATTGTATAGTATTTAGGTATAATAATTTTATACATATAACTATATGAAAATGGAAGTTTCTATAAAATCTGCTAAATTATTATCTTAAATACTATATCAGGCGCTATTACTCGCAGGTAAGAGGAGTCTTTCTAACTCAAGGTCATTGAACTCAACTAATTTAATTGATGGTTTCATGTTTTTAATATTGTCTGTTATACTTCTGAACATTACAAATGATTAATGTTATATTCTCACAATATATTATTTTTTCCAAGACGCGATGATTTCAACATACTTTAAGATTCATAATTATAATCTAAATGGATTGTAAACCGAAGTGATTCGTATTTTTAATTCAATAACCGATAAACGAACGAACGGGCCATGTAATCGTAAGTGGTAATTAGATCCGTCATACCAAAGGTAGCACAGACGCGTTCCCAGCCAAAATGTGTGCGGGCAACCCCCTTGTATGTATTATATATTGAATAAAAGTACTCTTATCAGTTTTATTCTGAACCTAAGAACCGCCCTCGCTTTGCATCAGAAAAAGTTTGCCTTACGCTTAAAAACGCACCTGCTTTGTTATAAGACTGGGTTTTTTTCGTTCTATGAATCAGAAATATATTATTTTATAACTTTTTTATTTATGGACGGATTGCAATAAAACAAACTTTAAGTATTAAATGATGCTTACTGCAATACATTAGTGAAAACCACAACGAAATTGGTTAAGCCGTTTCTGAAATATGGGGGAACAAACGCACAGATAAACAGACAGACACAAATTCTAGCAAATATTGTTATAGGTTCTATTGCGTTAATAAAGGCCCCCAATAATAGTTTTTCTTTATTTATAGAAAACGATCAGTTGGAACATTATTATATGTATAGGTATATTATACGTATATAGGCGCAAAGATAATAAATAACCTTGGAATTTCACGTAGAGACAGACAGACATGCAACTAATAATATTATTATTGACATCGATGACACCATCGACAGTGTCCCTGGCAACCGAACGAGGGGACCCGAGTTCGATTCCCGGCCGGAAAAGATTTTTATATGACTGTTAAATGTTTGCGCGAGGAATTGTTTGTGATGACATGTTTGTGTACCTTTATGCTATCCACATCACAGGGAATCCTAAAGCATAGAATAAGTTACTGCTTGACAACAATCCAACCTAATGGTAAGTGGTGATGAACGCACTAACTTATAAATGCCTATTCATTCTCCTTTTGAATACTCCCATATGATACATAATAGGGAACACCGACGCGGGCAAGTTATTCCAGTCCTTTGCAGTGCGTATAATTAATGACGTAAACTGTGCCTCCCGTACATGTGGTACCGTAAGGATGGATACCCGCCGTACATCGAGTAGTTCGATGAAGGAACCACGATGTTGGAATTATTTCGAACAATACCTACGCACACTGTCCAAAATGTACCTTCATAATAACGTTAACATATTAACAGCCTCTAACTGTGAGAGAGTTTACACTGTTTACAGTTTGCCAAAATTCAACTTTTACTACCAATCGGTGTATTTATTATGTTACTCCACTATGCGTCTCCATCGGCGATTGGTATCATAGCACAATGCACAAATTAGTCAGGGAGCCGATATGGAGCAGGACAGACGGCTCATGTTTACCACATGCTCTGAAATCACCGACAACCGACTAATTTATTTTTTCCCTACATACTATGCAATAATCCAAAGGTCAATGCGCACTGTGTTGATAACAGTTTGGATGATATTTTACAATGATTGGTTAATTGGTTAACGGCTTTCAATATTTATCTCCATAAAAGTATCCTCCATAAAAGTGAGGTAGAGACACCATTTATCAAAAGGTTTTTTTCAAAGGCTTTCATCTTTCATCTTTAATATTTCTTACAGTTTCTTCACATAAATGCACCAAGCTACAGCGTCAGCAAAACTATACAGTGTATTGTAAACGAAAACTTCTATCTGATTTCACGTTCCAACTGTAGCCCACGGTGAGTCAGCTATTCAAGCAGCTGTCGACAATACGTTTAGTGCGAAAGCAGCAGATGAGTTCAACCATTTAACACTTCCAAACGTTATATATTAAATTATTGCCACAACTATATAATTATGTACAGTCTGACTTTGCTCTAATGGGATCTCTGTGGATATTCATAAAGGCTCATTCGCATTAGCTTTGCTTGCATGCAGTCACAAAGCTAAAGACATTCTACGAGAAGCATAAACTGCAGCTGCTTCCGTCGCTTTGCTTTGAAGCGTTTGGAACTCGCTTTTGACAATGAGTTACATACCAAAACTTGAATTGACCAAGCTTTTGCCTATGAACATATAAATAATTTAGAATATATTTATTATTAGGTTTCCTAACTTGAAGTGAGAAAATAGAACCCTTATTGGACGACTAGTCTGTCGGTCTGTCATATAGGGTTTTCTCCAAATCTTATTAGCTTACACCTAATGACGGATAAAGTTGATTTCAGTGAACATGTCTCTACATGTGTAGTTTATTGACCTAATGTCATACGAGTATTCCATAAAAAATATTGGCCTTTTTGGGGCTTAGTCACTATGGCGGCAAAAAGGAAAATTAAAAAACTTTTGCTAAGCGCCTCGTGTGTAGTAATAAATGAAAAAACTCGTCGTTGTGAGTCTCCTAAAATGGCACGTACGGTATCTGATAAAACCGTTAGGATAGAAAAGTGGAGTTTGGGTTGATGTGTATGCAACTGTCTAGTATCCAGACTGAGGAGTTATAACTGAAGTGCAATGAAGCATCCACGATAGTAATTGAATATCGGAATATGTTTACACCTCATTATTTAGATTTACGGTACTCCTTATAAACGTTATTGTAAAATCCGGCCCCAACAGTTAACTACTTATTTTGGGTCTATTTCATTTATTAATAACGTTTCTTATTCAAAACAGTTAACATGGCGTTTGATGTTTTGTTTTGCACTGCCAGTAATTCCAAACATTGCGTGATACACGAACTGGAAATCATTTATGGATAAGGTATATTAATACTTCACTCTTTACTTTATCACATCACTTTAGGTCTAGAGAGTCTTATATTTTCGTTAGCAGTCATTTAGCCATGTCAAAGGTCTTCAGGCAGCATAGAAAGTTACGAATCACTGGGTGACTACTCCATTTTCATTTAATACAGAAGTATCGTGGTGGAGGTGGATCGTACACGCTAGGTTTAACTAATTATGAGGAAAGGCGCATGGTTTGATTTTCCTTTGAGATAATGTAAGACCTATGATTTAATAACACTGTAGCCTAATTAGTGGTAACATTGCCACTTGAAGAAGCCAGGCCAAGACAGTATTTGTGGCAGAAATAGTTTGCATTTTCGTTGTTTGTAATGTATGTTTGGAGTTTACTTCTTAATAATCGATTTATATGCCCTGATATGGAAAGTTTATGAGTAGTGAAATTTTGTCGAGCCTTAACTAATATGCGTTACATTTTTCTGCGCATCTACCTAGGGCATCTTTACGGTGTCTACGTATATTATATAGGTATATACAAAGACATTCAATTTTTAAAAGATTTGAGTCAAGAACTGTGTTTTGAGTATGTGATATTAAATTGATTGCTATAAAATGGCTCGTTTTCTTGGATTTATAGAACAGTAAACACAAATCCCATCGCGTAAGTTTCATTTTTCTTGAAAGTCAGGCTTAGGAATCCGATACTGAGATGACTCCACCAAAATGGATTGTAAGCTATTTTATACTCCGACTTTAAAGAATCCTTTAATGTGACCTTTGTAAAGAAAACACTACTTTTAATTTATACCACATGAAAAGCGTATCGGAAGCCGCTGTATGTGAACTATGATAAATAAAATATCTATATTAGTGATTTGATTTGCGATACGAAGCGTACTGTACAAATGTCTTTAATTGACGATACGCATATATTAAACACCTATAATTAAATAAAGTTGTAACATCACTTATTCGAGTCGGAACTTCGTGAACTACTTTAATCAAAACGTCTTCTAAGATATAGAGGCAATATTCATAAAATTCAACGAAGTAAAATAGCAGGAGAATCGTATGAAGCGAATGTGAAATTTCACACGTCTCTGCTCCATTTATATTATGTAATAATAGTGAAACTTCGAAAAAGATTTCTTTTGAGTCCCATTATGTTCAGCGCACATTTTTGTAAGTAAAATAGAGTGCTCAGCGTGCTAAGGGCGGTTTATTTTTGCCAAAGGATTTAGGATTCATACTGCACGTGCTATCACAGGTCACAACAATGATTTAGTGTTAAATTAGATTAATACGAAATTGAAATAAATAACATATATTTTTCAATAGCCAATTACCGAATAGGCAGCGCCCCTGATGATGAGCGGCGATCGCTGCCATCATTATCATGTATCATTAAAGGCATTAGTAACGTGTAATCGGCAAAAGAAGCGAGGAATTCGCATACTAACAGAATCTAAGACATTACAACGGGAACACGTTAAAAAATTTCACGATTGATTCCAGAAGGGGAGTAGAAGTTAGCAGAGTAGGTACAGAACGGTGTCACCACAGTACTAGAGAATTATGATAGATGACACAGCGCAGAATTGCCTCCAATAGAAAACATTTGACGCCATTGCTAATGCGTTGCTAGCAGGGTGCACCACATCCTACGAAATTGACTCTTATCCGAGGTGGAAGGAACCCCGAAACCTCAAAGATTGAGATCTTACTTCTATGTCTTTAAAACATGGAAAGTAAGCTATCTTGGCGATATATTGCCAAATTGTAATGACTGAAATGTATCGAAGTGAAAGTGATACAATAGTTTTGGATTTTATGTGGGGAAGTAAAAAACAAAGTAATTACGAGTATATTAATAACTTGTAAATAGACACACTACATCTTATTCTAAGAAGTAGCACCTGTGTTGTTTTAGAACTGGGCTTTTATCGTTCTGTGAATTAGAAATATATTAATTTAAAACTTTTTAATTTATGGACGGATTGAAATAACTCAATTTTTAAATATTAAGTGATGATTACTGCAATACATAAGGGAAAACCATAACGAAATCGGCTATAGTATTTCTGAGATAAGCGCTATATTACTAGAATTTGTGTATGTTTGTCTGTGTGTTTGTTCCCGCTAATCTCAGAAACGGCTTAACCGATTTCGTTACGGTTTCCACTAATGTATTGCAGTAAGCATCATTTAATACTTGAAGTTTGTTTCATTGCAATCCGTCTATAAATAAAAAAGTTATAAATTATTATAATAGTTATTTCTGGTTCAATGAACGAGATAAACCCATTCCTGAAACAATGCATGTGCTTATTTCTAAGCGTAAGGCATAGTTTTTATGAAGCGAGGCGAAGGCGGTCCGCTAGTCTATATCTTATATAAAAATGAACGTTTGTCTGTATGTCCTTTATAGAATCGTAAACTGTGCATTTGATCATGTGATAATCTTTAGCAAAGTTGTTGTGCATGAGCCCACGAAGGTTTCTGACTTGGTACGACCAATTTTCGACAGATGGCGCCACTGTCATTCCAATTAATTTCATATATTGCCGTGACAGTTCACGCTGATTTGAATTGAAAAGAAAACAGCGAACGAATGTCACAATGTTTTCGAATTGAACAAAATCAATAAAACGACTCAAAATGAATTGAATATTTGTATAATATCTTTCCTTCAAATTTAATTTAATTGGTTGCGTAGCAACGCGCGCAGGGTACAGCTAGTTAACCATAAAAATATTAACAATAATTTTTCTTCAATATGTAATACATACAAGGGGACTTCCCGCACACATCTTGGCTGGCATCGCGTCTGTGTTACCTTGGGTGTGACGGACCTAATGATCACTTACGATCGGGTAGCCCGTTCGCTCGTTTATCGGTTATTGAATAATAAAATACGAATCACTTCGGTTTACAACCAATTTAAATTATAATTATGAATCTTAAAATAATTTGATAGATTGAATTTTATTATATGTATAGATATTGCAATTTCAAAAGAATAGGAAATGTCAATAGGAATAGTATGTAGGACGTCCATAATGTTTAAGCCACGGGACAGATTTTTATGAAATTTAATATAAATGTTATGTAGTTGAATCCAGAAATATAATATTATTCGGGTATATACCATGGAGATTTGTCTTCACAATTTGTCACATACGAAAAGATTTTTCCAACGATTCTACCAACGGGATAAAGTTAGAATAAGATCTGGAAAGTCGCTAATTGGTTTATTCGATAGTTTGTGATTATTATCTTCTAATAAAAAAGTAATGTATTAAATACGAATGAATGAAAAGATTTACTCACAATCAAAATAATTTTACATTCACATCGTCGCTGTACTATTACGCTGGAAATAGTTTACGTTGCAGAAAGAACGGTCAAATAAATTCAATTGCAAGAGCTACTTGCATTACTTACAGATTAGATGATCCTTTTATTTTTAATTTTTTATACTTACTACAATCCCAACTAATTATAAGTGGGGATATGCTGGTAAAATGGTAAAACTGATTAAATTGATGTATGCTTATTCGCATTTGACATGAAGATATCTATATTATAAGCGAAGAAGAAGAAGGATTTCAGTCCTTCGCAATACCTGTGACAATACGAATAATAAAAATAGTATGAATTATAGTACGAATAATATCAATAACGAATAATACAATATGCATGACGAAACGAAGTGCGTCGTCCGTGCCAGTGGGTTCACGAATTGAGAATAATGGCGAACGTGCATTAGTTTGTACACATTTATAAATGAGTGTACAGTTTAGTACGAAACTAATTGTCACAACCCATGACAATTCTTGGGTTGAGCTCGAGGTCTTGTCTTGGAATCCGAGACGTTAAGACGCATTTGAAATTGTTAATAAAATTGTAGTTACTTCTCAGGATTAAAGTGTTATCTGCTTCATTTACAAGTATCGCTAACTCCATTGGACCGCAAAACAAATATTACTTTAATATCGTTTTCTCCTACTTACTTGTACTGATTTACATTTACCTACTTACATTGAACTCGGATCCTTTTGTCTTTTACAAGTTTATTCCTACAACTGTCTTTTTTTTCGTTAGGCATACTACTAATTCGCATTTATTTTTATTACTATCAGATCATAGTTTTTAATCGTTGTATAATATATTTTTACAATAGTGAAGTAAGTGAAGTTTTTCGGTATTATCAATATTCGACAAAACTTTATTCATATCGCTCTTATAGCGCTTACTTATTGGAGGGGAGTGGTCACGAGTGTAGTTTTTTGGCCAATATAGGATGACGTAATGTCTTCGGCAATTTAACTCTTATCAACCAATATAATGGCGTCGTTGGTCATTTACAATCTTGTTTCCCATTTCCCAAGAGAATCCCATTTTTCGTTTTTAGATTTCATTCGTTTATACTTAGGTACTTTCATGCTTTTATATATGTAATATTTAGGTGCTCACATGCTTTGTAACATTTTGAATATTGCCTTGTTAAACTTCTTTTATAATTTCCTGTATCTTTTGTCCAGTTATTTTGTAATTTTTTTATGTTAATAGCCGACAAACGAGTACACGAGCCACCTGATGGTAAGTGGTCACCGTCTCCCATGGACACTAGTAACACCAAAGGCATCTCTAATGCGTTGTCGGCCAAGAAAGAAGAAGAAAGAAATAAAAATAGTTTTGTTATTGTTGTCATGTATCTGGAAAATATCTTATGACATCATAGTTACTTTTATTTTTAATATGTATTTTTTTTTCTTTGTAACGAGAAATTCAAAATTGGATCACTGAAAGGAACGTTCTAGAAATATCTTCAATATAAAAAGCGAGCAAATCGACCAGAAAAGACAGTCTCTCGAAGTTTCTGAATCGATTAACACTCTCGGGAAGTCCTGTAACGTCAGTCTTTGGAAGGTTCCCACTGTCAACTCCCGAGATCTCAACGCCAAGACTCAGATCAACTCGTGCGCACGCACACTCCTGTCTTTGAAGCCTCCGCGCGCTATACGCCGCAGAAGTGACGGGTCTAGCTATAGGCCGATCGATATTACCGAGTGACTTTGCCTGTTTTATACTATTGTAGCTTATTTTATTGTAAACACCCAGAATAATTTAATACAACCTATCTTATAAATTATTTATCTTTTAATTATAACATTAGAATACCTAATAAAATATGATTTAATAATTTTATTCGGAAAAATATCTATAAAATCTAATGGAACCAACAAGCATTTTTTACTGTATTCATATAAAATTTTCCATTTTAATTCAAAACAAATCCTGGATCAAGTATATAAGCAATTATAAGTAAGGTGGCTCAATTCTGATGTCCGAAAGCTGTAGGTTACGAAATCAAATCCTGGAGAAGAAATTTTGATATTCTGTGATATGACACGTAACGGGGTCTCCTTGTCCCATGAACATCTATAACACTAGGGGCCTTACCTAATTACCATAAAATGCTGTAGTGGTATACTCTTCCGTTAACTGCATTTTCTGTCATTAGTACTATATGACGTTAAGGACATCACAAATGATTTTTAGAATAAAGATGGTAGACAACCCCACCAGCATGCAAAAAGTTGTAGTACATAAACTGGGTGGACAGAGCCCACTAACCCTATTAACCAAGAATTTACACCCTTGAGTTTCTTGCAGGATTGCCTCCATTGTCTTCAAGATGCGATACGGCCGAAAAGTTGCCTTGGACTTAATATGAGAGAAATTTCCTATAGTTATTCAAAAAAATGAGTAGGGAATGTGAGATTATTTATGGGGCAAAATTATAGTTAGGGTCATTTATATTATTGGAAAGTTTACATTATTAGAAATAATGTATAATAAAATAATGAATGTCAAAACGTTGTCCAATTATTATTTATATCCTGTATATTTTCGGAACGAACCCGTTACACTAAGGTTTATAAAAATTGTATAATGAATATGAAAAGGTTATACGATTCCGGATAACATCGTTTAAATATTTGAAAGAAAACCATTAGATTGTTAAAAAACAGAACAAGAGTAGAACAGTGCTCAGTGTTCATTCTGTAATTCGTCGTTGCAGAATATTAAATAGATGCCATTGAGGATTGGATGTAAACAAACTGTCATTTCAGTTATTAAAAAAAGTGTAATATTAGGTCACCAAAAAAAAAACCGGCATACGATTTAAATTACTATAAATAAATTGACTCATGTTAATACACGAGTTAATACTCACGCATGTTAATACTCACGCATGTTAATACTCACGCATAAAAGGTTAAATACTCAGTCATTAGACAAATTATAAGCCTAACTAGTAAGTATAGATAGGTGTTGTAAGTGCTGGCATAACTTAATAATCCAAGGAATAAAAATTTACTATTGAATGTGAACATTTGATACTATCACTCGTGTGATAAACAATGCCGAACAAAATCCCTACTACAAATTAAAATATTGTAAAATAATGTGTAGTTAACATCGCTTACATTGACCTACAGATTTACACTCACTTTAAAATAGTGGCTCATGTATACGAAAACTGCATACAATTACAGCCAATTTCGTATGCATTTTCTATTATAAATAATTTATTTTAACGAAAAATATTTTATGGAATATTACAAAATTATCCTACTATTTTTTTCTGTTTGATTTAACTAAAATTTGAATATTTCATATCAAAACTACGTCAGAATTAAAATCTCACCTCGTTGATAACCTAAAGTCAAAATGATTTATTTCGAAATATTCCGATAAACAAAAGAATCCTGTGTCAAAACAGTTATAAATTGGAATCCGGATATTTCAATCATTCAAAACATTGAATAGAATACTGAATTGAAACCTATGCAAAAAGAGTACATAAATGTAACGATTATAAAACGGTGAATAGTTGGATGTTAGTGACTAGGAGAAGTGAAACAGGAAGCTTTATTTAAATATTATGTTTTTTTTTGTGTTAATAGCCAACAAACGAGCAGACGAACCACCTCATGGTAAGTGGTTACCGTCGCCCATGGACATCAGTAAGACCAAAGGTATCACTAATGCGTTGCCGGCCTGGAAATGAGAAGAAAGAAAGGAATAAAGTACTGGCTCTCAAGTCCCCCGCCGGAACACGATGAATCGTTTGGAGGCTGACTTAAGCAGGTGAGCTATTTGATGGTAAATCAATTAACGCTGCCCCCTTGATCGGCAATGACGCCTTGCCGTTGAAACTGTTTGTTGACCCTTCGATATTTCTATAGTGATACGTAAACGAACATTCACGATCGACTGAATACGGATGGCAGCTAGCTAGCCTAGAAATTAAATCATATTACATTCATACTACATTGTGCAACCGTTTAGTCTTATATGGATAAATTAAATTTTATCCATTTTCAAACTTTAATAGATTATGTCACCCAAACATTTCCAACTATTTCCAAATTATTTCCTATTTTTATCATTCAGGCAATATAAAATTTTATTCCAGACATGAAAAGGTATTTCAATCCGTTTATAATATCTTCATAAATCGTTGCGTATGTATTTCTGATAAGCTCTTGGTGAAGTCAAGTGTACACCAGCGTTGCATGTTGCATTGCATAAGCATTGGATATGTTCGTATGAGGAATTTTGGAGATTTCTACTTTTAAAATATCTTGGGTAGAACCATTTATGTAAATGCAATAATAGTTGATGTCAAGCTGAAGTTGAAGCGCATTTAAACCTCCAGTTTATCAAGTGCAAGCGTATGCCATGTTAAGCAATGATAGTGCGCTCAAAAGTTGGATGGATGACCAATACTGCCAAAATTCTATGAACGGTAGATAGTCAACTGGACTTGTGGGCTACCTACAAATTGGTAACATTGACACATTTTTAAGAACATTATAGAGAACTATCAGGTTTTCACTTGATATTTTCCTTTATTCGGTAAAGTGATAATAAGTTTGTAACACGCTAAGTTTATGGAATACTCTCCCCGATAATCCAAGAGTGCCCGGTGCGAAGTGCACATTTAAGAAGAGGAGCTTCTGGAGCACCTAATGGATCGTCGTTCACGTGTTGTATATTAGTATCACTGACGTTATTCCTAGTAACATATGAAACAATAAGGTATATAGTGTATATTTACGTATGTATGTATGTATGTATCTGTCAGTAAGTAGGTATATGTATATATTTTTAGTATCGTAGTAAGTATGTTGTTATTGTGGTCAATAAAGTTTAAATACATAAAATAAGTTTGTGGAATAACAGGTGTACTCGTAATGCTAATATTCAAATCATTTTCAGTGTCTGTAGATATCAGTCATTAAATACAGTGGTAGGTCTTGCAGTGTCATAAGATTTTCGTATATCATTATTCGAACGAAACTCGAATGGATTATCAACCCATTAGTGGTTCACAGCAGCCAAGGGTCTCTCCTTGTAATTTAAGAACTAGAGAGCGTACTCCATTACGAAGGTTTATTGCAAATTGATGGAGAAACTAATGGCCATTCGGGAATCATAAGATCTTACAGTGTTCGAAGGCTTCGGGCAAAGCTTAATGATTGCTGTGTAACGATAATAACCAAGACCCACGGCTGAGTTGTGAAGCGTATCTAATTTTTGCCACAAGGTTCCCCAATATCTACTTACTGAGTTATTGATGTATTCTGCCTAGAGGAAGCTTTAATAAGCAGTATTATTCAACGTATGAACGGCACTTCGGACGGTCTAGCGGAGCTACAGAAGAATATTAAATCTTTATAGCTGGGAATTTTACTTCATAATTTTAGATCAGGAAGAAAATATTATGGGTTAGTATATAAATAGCAATATTTGTACACGTGAAATATTTTAGAGTATCAGATTAGTTTATTTTCGATTCGTTTTTGAAGATATTTCATTAGCGTTTATGTAGAAAATAATATATATAAGACACGCTGTATGATTCAAAAGCGTAAACCGCTCTTAGAATTTTTGGCTCTTTGTCTCTCTTATCTGTCTTTTTGTGCAGAACTGTCTACCTTAGCGACGAATGAATGGACTTTTTCGAGAATTCCATAAATTTTAACTTGAATATTCAAGCCATACGATACCTTTAATTCTATTATCAGAAAGAGTTTCTAAGTAATATTTAAAAAGTAGTATTCTAAAGTTTCGATTTGATTTCTGATCGAGACAAACATGCGGACATGATTATATAATCATAAGTGTTTGTTTTGG
Organism: Megathymus violae; assembly: GCA_003671415.1. Lineage (NCBI taxonomy): Eukaryota > Metazoa > Arthropoda > Insecta > Lepidoptera > Hesperiidae > Megathymus > Megathymus violae. Next base: position 48,900 of record PDGT01000013.1, on the reverse strand, counting down.
GGTCTTAGTATTTTTGTGTAAAGTATTTTCTGTGTATACATAAGCACTGGTAGCGTAGTGGTTTCTACGTTAGTCATTTGGACAGGAGACTTTGGTTTCCTGCACGCACCTTTAATTTTTTTAATTATTTGCTTATACCTGTCGAAATAAGAGGCAAGGCCGGTTTATCATTATAAGGTTCACTCATTGCAGATATGTTTTCACAAAGGCTATGATTGTAACTTATTTGTTATAACAATATTTTAACCTTTAATAAACATCAAACTAATTTTAGATTCTATCTAGGAAACTGGATATAGTAAATAGGTAAGTTACAAGATATAGCAGCAAACGACTCTCTCAGCCGAAGGCCTGTTGAATGTGCGTCTGCGACGGAAATTTTGTTTTAGGCAAACATCATCGCAGCGCCACCACTTTTTAATTTACAAGACGGAAGTTGATTAATTTTAAAAGCAACACATTACATTGTGTTTGTCGCAAAAAGATGCGTTACTCATAATAACTAACCAATTAAAACCAATAAATGATGAGATTAATTTAGAATTGATCTTGTATGTTCAAAACAATTGTGAACAATAAACGATTTTCTATTAGTAACACTTCCGCTCCGCTGTAAGTAATCAACCTTAATGATCATATTTTAAATAGTTTTTATAATTTCGCGCCGACATATCAAATTAATTGTTACTTGCTTTGGTGAGGCAAGCCTGACAATTCCTCCACTTTAATCGTGAGAAAAAACGCTCAGCAGTGAGACAATTATGGATTGTAGCGATTATTTGATTATCTTCATACGCAACAACGGGAATCATTTATGAGCGTTTATTTATCCAGTTAGAACAAATGGTACTTTCAAATCTAGATAATTGGTACTTTAATAAACTTTACTCGGTAATAACTACGAGGCCCAAATGTATGGTTATTCTGATATTGATGCAATTTGTGTGTATTCCGAATATAACACCACTGGGAATTCTGTGAAAGTAATTCCGGTCGAAACATAATTCTACTTCATTGTGATACCTTTAGGTACTAATTGTTGCTGAATTTCAGAGACTTATCCAATTTTTGCGATGCAGGAAGGGTATTTGTATATTATATTGTTGAGATATTGTATATTCTTAAAACTACTTAGTTGGGGAAGGTTTGATGTAGGTGTGCTTAGTTATTATCGTTTCTTGTTTGTTAGTATCCCACTCATGTTTCGCTTCGTAAAACATACTTCGTACGTTAAAAGTAATATCTGTTGCGTTTTATGAATTTTATATTGTTTACTGTTATGAATTTAAAAAATATGCAATAGTTACATAAAAAAAAACAGAAAATTATAAATTAAAATAAATGAAAATTAACCTTAGAACTCCGTTGATTATTACCCGAATTGAAAAACTCATTTTTTATTGTGATTATTATCTTTTTTACTCGGATGGACAGGGCTGCTGGCGTCACGGACAGACATTTTTGCGGGTATTTTGTAATTCGAGCGAATTAATGTTGCCACGAGAATTCACTGCTCTAACAATAATTACAAACAATTCTTGTAACTTTTATTGGCGGAGAGGCACTAGTCTCCAGTACGGGTGAAACACAGGTGCGTCTATGTCGACGTGCACCTTAGCTGTGTTGTAAAACAAGTCGTCTAATGTTGAGTCATAGCGACGGTGCTGCCATTACTCTACTTAGTGATCATATTCATGACACTCTCTGATATGTATTTTCTAAATATTTCGTCGATTATTAATGTGTCTGATCAATGATTTTCGCTTAATGCCATTACTGTAGGAATAGAAGATAATGAGTTGACATAAGTCAACTAGTCGTCGTAGTAAGTCTAGTATAAACTAGTCGAAATAAATACGCTATTTGAAGCAGATATGTATATTTCCACATAAACATAAAAGATAACAAAAATAAGCTATAGTATAAAATATACTATCAGTATATTGAGGAGTTTCGTTAAAGTATATTTTTGAAACGCTATTAAAAGCAAAAAATGACAAAGGTACATAAGTTTATTTACAAAATACCTAAATGAATAAATGATATAATCATTTAATTTGAATTAAAAAACCATCAAGAAATAAAAGGAATAAAGGATAGCATATTTTCCAACGGATCACTCGTATAATGCAGCAAAAAATACTGAAATATACTCCCTCAAAGTATGCTTTGCCGAGTGTAAATTTTCCAGTCTCTTGACAATCTTTCACAGAGGCCGACAATTACGGCAATCAGAAAGGAAATCGGCTCGTATATGACGAGTATTCTGTTTGAACGGCAAAAGGAAAATATGCAATTAGATTATTTATAATTTTACGCCGGCAGTCAATTTTAATTGTAATCACCTAAGCAACTGATTTCAAAATTCCTCAATAGATCAATTCTCACTGATTACAGAAAAACATACAGCAATATCAGTCAACGGTCAATTAGTCAACGTAAAAATCTACCTTCCTTTAATGTTGTGAAATTAAGCGTTATAAAATATTGTAACAAAAACAAAACGCCTTCAATTTTCTTCAAATTCAAGTGAGATCAAACGGGAAGTACACCCTATATAACAAAAAAGGAATTTTCCGTATCAGTTGATAAATGACGAAGTTCTGAGGTAACTAACATAAAAAATACAAACGAATTGAGAACCTTCTTCTTTTTTGAAGTCAGTTAAAAACGAATAATAACGCTCGGATTAAACAAAGTTTGTTATTTATCTACCTGTTTCTTATTAAATAAAAATGTTCAATTTAACTTTAACATCTGTGTAATTTATTACATGTAATTTTTTTTTCGGTCATCAATTTATTGATAGGTTGTAACTATCGCTTAGTTCGCACCGTTTCGAGGCTGACGTCCCGAATGCGTGCTCATACACCGTATATTTTAAAAAGCACCACCTACAGAACTCTATAAAATTATTCATTGAAATGCGAGCGAAAAATTATATCCAGTGCAGACTATTTTTGAACTTTGTAGTGCTCGCGATCGCAGACAAGTACCGCTACAGCGATCATGATGAGTTTCGCGAATTAAATATTACACGCTGAAAACGCTAGCACTGCTGGCAGTAGCGAACCATTGAGACTAGATTATCCAGGCTTGCTGTAAATTATGGAAATATTTGACGTTGACGTTAAATGAATGGTCACGTCATTGAATAGTGCTTAAGAATACGTTTCGCTGGCAGTGCTGTCCTTGTCGGTTCTTGTCTACAAAATTGCTTTGCACTTCAATTAAAATCTCGAAAGGAAGGATGGAAGATGCCGACTCACGATATTTCAGAACGTTTGAAAGAGTATTTGTTGTTTATAAAGTATATGCATACTTTGTATATAAATTAAATATCTTGTGTTATTTTAGTAGGGTGCTATGTAAGTATGTGTAAAGGTACATATGTACATAGATAGCATCATATATTTTACTAGCAGATTCATGCAAACTTAACAAGAAGTAAAATTATAATGACTAATAATATGTTACGATTCGAATAAAAAAAAAACTTCTCTACTCTAATTATATTGGTTTATTTTCTTTAAATTTTTTTCAATTTACATATTTAAAATATTGTTTTTCACTTTTTTGTTTATCTAACATATATACCCAATTAATCCCTACACGTATCATTGTAATGATTAAATTAATTATAACATACCTAGTAATTTTACGATGAATACAAATAAGACTATTTTAAAGGGATTGGAATAGATGGATGTATGATTGTAAAATCTAGAAATCTCCAACATGACCACAGGCAGGACCTCTGCTGGTGCATGGCGTAGAAACTACATCTTTCAAAAAAAGATTTTTGTCATCGACCTATATTCCGATGATATTAAAATGGACAAAATTAAATGTACATCAAACGCACATTACTAGTCGTTGTCTGCACAGCGTAAAAAAATTGTTTGTATGACCATCAAGGTTGTATTGAATTTATGTTAGCGATATACCAACGTAAATTTGACATCACCGTCACATTTTTCTGACATCATCGGATACTCATCATTCACATAAAAATTAATACGCTATAAATAATTTCTTTGTTAGGATATTGCGACAGTTATGAATTTCAATCTTACAGCTCAGTAAGAGAACAATTCATTTGTCGTTCGCCGTAACATGTCCAGTTCTTTTCCTTTGGGTTTAAAGTAACTATTTTCTTTATTTCTTGGGTTTCATGGTTTCATAAATATAAAAATATGTCAACAGTGCTTTTCGGAATGTGAAATGGACGAAGCCAGCTTTTGTGCGACCGGACTGAGAGTGTTTTCTTGTAGTTGAACACTGGTCTGTATTATGCACGTAGTACTGCTGCAACTATTCTACGGATCATTTCATTTTACTTATAGCTTCGTCATTTATATTTCGTTATTTTTCTGTTTAAGCGTTACAATTTAAAAAAAACGTTAAATATTTATGTATACGTCATTGTGAAAAAGCGGAGAGGCTCAAGCAATTTCACTTCTTGTGGTCTACCATTTAACTATCGATCGCGCTCAAAACCAGAAGAAAATAATCAAAGTTTAAAATTTACACTAAACACGCGAACTTTACAATAATGTTTAAAGTATTGGCGATATATGTTGCAAGGTTTAATACAGATTAAATTTAATCTCTGATTGATCATTCACGTCCACAGAGAACGCAGACTTAAAGTATATGTATCTTTAAGAATATCATGAAGAACTCTCAGGTATGCAAAGTTTGAATTAGCATGCTGCATTGCTTACCTGTCGCTAGCTAGTTTTTTATATTGCTACATATAACAAAACAAAATCTATAAGTCTGTTTCAACGCGATATTATCCAAAAATAGTGAATGTTTAAATGTAAAGGAAAACATGAAATTTTTTAATACTTTATTTTTTAATACATTAAAAGTTTATTGTTTGTGAGTATATCGATCATGCTTTCCGGAGCGAAGTGCGTGAAGATTACTATCGGCTATATAAAACGTTTATAACACAGGTATGCCGAACGGTTTACACAAAAGGTTTCGGATACATTATCTATGCAAATGTAGTGAGCTTAAATAAAGTGGGTCGACATTCTGGTTGCCCCTTTACCCAGAAACGTGAATCTGAATATTATAATTCGTTTATCGTATTCGGACAGATGTCCGTAAACTTGGATAAACGTAAAATTCCTTTTAATTGCACGCATCAACGGGACTTATTGAATTTATTTACATTATACAGTGAACCTGGACAAAGTCAGTTTCTGTCCATTCTGAAATGCAAGCCATCATCCGATACAGGTGGTTTACATCCTGCCGAATGGATGAGGCAATGGATCCAAAGGGTTAAAAAATAATAAACGTTTACACACTCACACCCCCACACTAGGATTCTCTGTGTTGCTGGTGGCATGGATATATACAGATATGACATTACAAACACCCATGGCCCGAGAACAAACATTTATCTGTCACATAAATGTCTGCCCCGGCCGGAAAACGAACCCGGGACCCCTCGCTCGGCAGGTAGGGTCACAACCAACTGGGCTAGGGGGTCGTCAAAGAGGTCGGCTTAGGAGGTCAATGGTCCAGAGACCAGACAGTAGGTACATAGATTCCAGGCAAATTCCGGATTACTTTTAAAAGTTAGTATGAATTATTCTTGAAATGTTTTGAATATGTTTTAGTTTCAGTGTTGGTAAGTAAGTTTATAAATAGGTTCACCTTTTTTCTTAGGTGGCAAGGCGTCGCTGTCTCTTGTATCACTCATTGTGGTGCGGTGACCACTATTTATCAACAGGGAGCCTGTCTCCTGTATGTTGACATAAACAAGAGAAGTTGTGCAATGACCGCATTCGAATTACACTATAGTTTGTGCGTAAAGGGTAAACGGTGTTTAATTAATAGAATCTAAAGGATTTAAAATTGAAAAGAAGTAAAAATCGAAATATATTTGATTGATAATGTCGCAGACATTAAACACACAGCATTAAAATCTGTATTTGAGCTGATGTTTATTTTTCTCTACCTTTCAATGTTGTTATTATTAAATTTTCACGTTATAATGATCCAGTAAGGTACGTGTATTGAAAGAGATGCCAGAACTAAAGAGGTTGATTTCTTTAGATTCTACGTAGTAAAGACTAATAATTAAAAAAGAAAACGTTTACACATTCACACCCTCGCACTGGAATTTCATTGCCACCTACAATGGATGAACGCTAAGATGACATCATAAACACCCATGACTTTTTTGGAAACAAATACTTATCTGTCATATGAATATCTGCCGAGAACGAGAATCGAACCTGGGATTTCTAGCTCCGCATACAGGTTTACTACCAACCGGGCTATGGAGTCGTGTGAAGTAAAAGCAATCTTTATCCTGATTTAACGTTTAAAACAGTTGCAAAGGAACCATTGCCTTAAAGTGACCTTTTGAAATTATTCGAAAACTTAATTATATAGAAAATATAGTCAATGTAGGTCAGTTAAACAACAGTAGGAAAACCTAGATTTTAATTAACTAGTTCAGCTAAAATCACGTCGCAAAGATTCCTCCTCGCCGATAAAGTTCAGAGTTGAGTGGAACTGGGTTGATGCTGGGTTGGCGAAAAATGTGTTTGTACTTATGAAGCTCGTTTTTAACTGTCCCTGTCCATAAGAGTAATTGTTTTTACAATTTTTAGTCCAATAAGGGATCTATAATTTAATTGTATTTTTGATGTCTTTAAGTCTCAGGTGAATCGGAATCCAGGAACATTCTGCTGAAAATTTACTAATTTATTACTACTTTTGTCCGTTTGTTAATGTTCGCTGTTTTTAGAGTTAGATATACTGCATGAAATATAAAAATGTAACCATTCAAATTTGCTGTCACAAACAGCGTAGCGTTCTAAATTATTAAATTACTACATGAATTGGAAAATATTCTTGAAGATATTTATAGAAGGGCACGCGAACCATATAATTCCGACTCGGACTTGATTGGGTATATATATACCAGGTTAGCAAGGATATGTTATAACAAAAACAAGTTATTGATAAAATTGTATATGTATCGACTTTAATTGTGTACTATGTCTGATATTTAAAGGTTCTTATATTCTGTAAGAGTAACAATAAGGTATAATTAAACAACAAAAAAAAGCATAAGCCGGAAAACGAGCAGACGGGTAACCTGATGGTAATGGTCACTACATGGGCGTCTATAGTAATACAGGCTTCATATTGTTACGGACGTCCATGCGACACCCATGGACGGAAGTACACGTTGCCGTCCAAGACGGAAGCCTCTCGGGACACTTCACGTACTAACTATTTGCTGAACGATACAGCAATCTAAATACATCAAGACATTTCATGGTTGATTATAGACTGCGGGCAGTTGATAACCGGGAGGGTCAAAGATCACTGCCACATATATTATACACCCCATATTATGCATATTATGAATTAATTATCATTTTCTTGGATGAAGGAAAAAAATGGTGATGAAATTTTCATATTTGAGGATTCTCCGTATGTTCCCGAAGATATGAGTGTATGTGATCCATCAGTCCATATTTAGCTAGCGTGCGTAACCAAAGCCTAACCACTGTTATTGTGAGAAGTAGAATTATGTATTATAATGATGAAAAGTGTATTACAATGTAAACATAATTATTAATTTTTAGAATTACTTTCCAGAGTTATCGTATCAATGTTAAAACTTCTGTACCTGAAAAAACTTAGTTTTATTGGATAACAATTCCTGATGCAGCTACCGTTGATAATATTCTGCCACGAGCAACTCTGCTTACAGAATTATGCATCCGATAGAATTATAATTTCTCAATCAAATATTTCAAACTGCACCGTGGTACTCGAAGTCTCTGTTTCAACTGAGAGAGAAACTTGGATCGAAACAGAAGAATATGCTTTACATGTAAATTGTTTTAACCGTCACAACGTCAAATTTTATTGACACGTATCCATATTGTATGGAAGAGTTTAATATTGATAGAGATGGTTTTAATTTCAATAAGCGAAGAACGAAAAGATTTGGGGTGGAGTGGTTAGCAGCGTTTATTGATTCATGTGTCAAATATCCACATATGCGTGGAAATATAATTAAAAACAAGTCACCCTAAAGCTTTTTTTTTAGAAAGCGGAATGGATTATAATAACAACATATATTGTAAAAGACAAAAAAAAATAAAGTGATATGATTTTAAGTTCAATTTAAAAATAATCAAGATATTATAATGCTATCTAGTGTTTGAATAGTGATCAAAATCTGACTATAATCGTCAAATAGCGTTCTTATTCCAAAACGTTACTACTAACACTAAAACTCCTTAAAAGCTACAAAACAAAAAAGGAGAAAATTATACTGAACTGTTTTGCCTTTTTCTATATATGCGAATATTAAATCTCAAACGACATGGTTTTTTGTTTATAACTGCAGCTAGGTCATTTTGATCAGAATGCTTTATTAATTGCATGCTCTATGAAGTCTAACTTATGTTATGACTCTAAGGAAAATAGTTATATTGAAGGAAATTTCAATAAATGACAAACGTAAAAATCTGTCGAAGTCACCTAAGGTGAGGATGTTTTGAATGCGATTCTCTCGGATAATATTCCAGTGACTGGCGCCCCTAGCGAAGCGTAGAAACGAACAATGGTATCGGAAACAGATATGCAAGTAAATACTTATGTTGCTTGCAAATTTAATGGTGAAACAGAACGGAATATGAGAAACCTGTATATTTTGTAGTTGAAAAAAAAAATTGTAACACATTTAAATGAAACAGTTTCTAATTTACTCTCATTTTATTTCACTCATCTGGACTGTAATCGATATAAATCTTGTTTCGAAGCAGAAACAGAGTTATTAAATCACATTTTATATAAAATTACCTATAATTGAGTCAATGATATTGCCCTTATTCTTATTTATTTTTTTACGTTTTGTTCTCTCCGGTATTTAAATTTACATAATCGAATCCAACTAAGCATTTCAAAAATAATGATAATAATGTTCATCAACTGAAAAAGCTAGACAACATTTGGGGTTTGATTGTGTTTTAAAACTTATATTTTTTTTTAATACTAGCAGTTTTGTTAATACCAAAACATCAGTACGTCCTAAAACATCACATCATAAATTTATTTCTTAATGCAAAAAATATAAATTTCACTATTAACGGAGCCTCGTTAATTTTCCTAAGGCCTAAAGTAATTACGGGTGGAGGTCCAGTTAACCGCAAAATAGTTTAACATCCAACAGACGCGATGGACACTGCACCAGACGCACTAGACTCAATCGATGGACAGGTCATTTTGGGGACTCGCCAAACCGCTTAATTTCCTGCGCCGCTGCAATTTTTATTCAAACCAGTGCAGCGCAGTCAGCGTTGCGGGAAAATGTTAAGGAAACTATATTTAAGCCCTTTAATGGAAAAAGTAGCAAGCAGTAGTATTATGAGGGAAGGCCCAAGCCCAGTAATGAATAATTTTTTACCTGGGTTTCGTCCAGATTAAGAAAGGTTCATTAAGTCAATCAAACCCAACCTAAATAAGTCAAATTGAAAATTCGTAGGTAAAGGTTGGAAGGTTGAACTTTACATCACTGAATAATTATAAATACGTTAAAATTTCTATGCATTAGTGGTTATCGATGTTTTGTTGAAGACTTGTGAAGACTTGGTGCTTTAAGCAACATGTATAATTACTATTACACATATAGCTTGAATTGCAAAAACGGTATTTCTGGTCTAAATTACAAACAAGGGTAAAAAAACAGTTGACAACGACATAATATGGATTGAGATTGTTGGTGTTAGACAAAATTAGGATGTAACCTTAGCCGCCAGGACTATTCGCTCTGCAAGCAGGAAGGCAATCGTGCGAGTAGGCGAGGGGCTCTACCTACATAGAATGTTTACACCACTTCTTCATATGCTTTCTAACTTTTAAGTAATACTGTGCGTGACATTTTATCATGCCTCCTTAATAACAATATAACAAGAGTTCTTACTACCAACATCCCGACAGACAAATGTTACTAGACTCTGCAAGATCATCCAATGAAAGAAAGCTTTGCCATTGCTGGAGTGTGCGTTCATAGCAGATTACTTCGCATAATATATTGAGCCGTCACTTATCTCGGCGAGCGTTGAGGCATCCATTAAACCCATTAGGCTAATGTTGGACTCATTATGTTGGCGGATTAAATTGTATTTACGGCGCTATGTCCAACATTTAGAAATAACTGAGTGTTTTAGAATATTACAATGTCATCCTTGGATGATCGAATTCAACGTAAATCTAATTTAAGACAACATACGCAATAATTTCACATTTAATATGTATTAAAATACAAAACATAATCTTGAAACATAATTGATTAGTTCGTTTACCTTGAAATTTAGAAAGCCTGGAGCGTGTTCAATCATGCTGCTTCATTACAGATTAGTGATGTCCTTATTGGCCACATTGAATATTGGAACTTTTATATTACCCACAGTAAGTTCCACGATTTGGTTTAATGTGTGCTTTTTAGTGATAAAATCTGAGAACAATGTAAAAATTATTTTTGGATTAACTAACTCAATATTACTTTATATTAATCTACTTATAAAAAATTTTGAAGTGATATGTATCATGGTATTCGTATAATACCTTTAAACATGAGTACTATTTCTTTCCTTTCATTTAACTTAATCACAATGGATTTCTACAAATATTCTTTCATACTATCAACTAATTATTCTTAATTTTATTGAAACTGTGATATATCTTTTACTCGGCACCTATAAAATAAATAGTTTCCGCCTCTCTTCACCTATTCCTCACCTTGACTAAACATTGAATGCCTAAATTGTCTTTAAAAGCAATGTATTAGGTGCTAATTTAGGCAAAAATGGCAAAATAACAGGAAATTAAGTGGTTTGGCTCGTCCCCAAAATTTCGCCGTCCTATAATCGATTCAACGAGAAATTTTGCTTCCTGACTGATCGTAGCTACCGTTTGAACTTCGGTTCTGAGTTATAAGAGAAAAACATCATTTTTTTTCGAATGTAGACTTACATTCACGACTGATTTTTAAAATAATTGCTTATTTACAATCTTGAAATTGTCGCTTTGGAATGAAACCTTGATAGTAATATCATAATAATCGTAATTAACATTTAGTAATAAAAACATCGTAAAGAATCTCTAAAGTCTTCTATACATTCTAAAAAGCATATAAAATTTGATAATTTGCACTTGGCTTGTAAGGTAATCAGTGTTCTTGCATACCTGTTCTTTTGAGAGGGATATCCAAGCTTCCTGCCAGCCGCGAGCTATTTGTAGCCGATAAAACCATCCACAAAAATTCATAATAAAATATGGACGCGTTGCCAAGAAAAAAGTGAAGAGACCAATTTATAATTTTAACGATTAAAGTGAAACATGTAAAAAACATTATATGTATAATTGATCCTAGACATAGGGTGGTGGTTGGCTAGCCATGTAAACAACCCAATCGCTATACACCCGTATCTTTGTTTTTTTTATGTTAATTGCCGACAAACGAGCAGACGAGCCACCGGACAGTAAGTGGTCACCCTCGCCCATGGACATCAGCAAGACTTAATCATAATAGTGATAATATATCCATACGCGAAGCCCTACCACCAAGCAAGCTTGCTTCTGTCACCTCTTACGATACCCTGTTATGCCAGCATGGGATTGGGGGGAGTACTCTGAGCCGCCCCAATACGGCTAAATTTGCCATCGAGTTAGTGATTATTGTCAATAACAAGTACGTAAAAGAAACCGAACTTCCATTTGAAAATGAATTTCATGGTTTCACCTCCTATTCATTACTTTTAAGTGGGGCTAAATTGGAAGTATACCTCTGAAACGAAAAAGGGATTTCCCAAATTGGTTAATAAACGGCGAAGTTGTCAGGTAACAAACATAAGCAAAACAAATTCAGAACGTTCTCTTTTTCTTGGTTAAAATAAACGTCAATCGCAGTCCGTGGCTTCATGAGTGGAAGCAGACCAAGATAATCATGCCAATAAAATGAAAAAAATATTGTTACGAAGCTTCTCGAAGGATAGCCGAGAAGAGAAAATCGGCAGCCTTACGATGTTTCTAGAAGGGTGGCCGACCCTTACAGTGAAAACAATGGAGGCAATAAAAAAGAAACCCCGGTAGTAATAAAAACTAACTGGGATACTTCAAGCCAATCTCACCCTTATGCTTTAAGCAAAACGGGCGAGTATGACATACATGGGCGAAATACGGGTGTCTACCTGACCCGCTATTGTTATGTCGATTTCCGGGTATTATTGTTGTTGTTGACTTCTATGAAGGGCGTGGAAAGATCTGGAAGCCCGGAAACCGATATAAATAGCGAACAGGGTCGGCCACAGGGCAATCGGTTCCCGAATACCACAGCGAAGAGTTCTCTACCTACGAAGCGAATATCTGCGATCTGCGATTGTGAAGTGAAAAAAAGTCTCTGTGGAATTACTGTGGCATTTTACGAACCTGCGGATTCTGACATGTAACAATACGTATTGGTTTTAAGGTAAAAGCAAATCCCCCATGTTGCTTTAATGTGGCTAGACAAAGGGGTCAGTGGTGAACCTGGGAAACAAAGATATCTTATCCCTAGTAGAGACTAGAAGTTTAAGATGCCTTCTGGATTAAAAAATATTCTTAACCGTGCTAAATAACTAAATGCCAATGCATAAAAAATAATTTAATTTGTATACAAGCCTGTTATATCTATGAATTTTCAAGTCTGCATTTTGCATATTAGCTGATCAATTTATTATTTATTGTTTTATCTACGTATTTCTTCTTTCAAAGCTTTTTGAAAAATAACTTCGTAGCAAAGTTGTATTGTATATTAAATTATGTCTATTGTTTAATTTTTTTTTTCAAATTGTTTCAATATTCGCGAAATTATTTTAAATATTGAATTACCAAACATTTGTTAACGTTTATTGAGTGTAAATGCCAGCTTAGTAAAAATTTTCCTAATTATATTTACGTATTGGGAAAAATGGAACATTGTGATCTAACTACCTTAATTTTAAACCAAACAAATAGCTCTCTGGTTTTAAGAATAATTCTAATGGGTAGGAAATTGAACGGTTTGGCGACTCCCCAAAATTTGTCGACTAAATCCACCGCACGTGACTTGTAATACCTACATCTAGAACGGATAACGCGTATCAGCAATGTAAAATGGTACTCTTTATTTTACATAAAGAACCAGAAATGTAATTCATATACTATCTTTATATACGTGATTGTCTAATATTTAAAAACTATCGACTGAGTTCATATCCATTCACGCACATCGTCGTTGTGTCTGATGGAAAGGCGTCTAATCATACGATGTCCCAGTAAAGGTTTAAAAAAGGTTTTCAATGTAGAGAAAAGTTTTTCTGAAAAAAAATGGAAGGGAAAAGATGAAAGAGAGACAAGAAAAATTGTCAAAAAATTGTTCAAAGCCAATAAATATAAATTAATAAAGAGAGCTCGTTTATCTATTATATAGCAGAAACAAAATTAATAATAAACAGTAATATCACTTCTCAATCACTGATTAGATTTTGCTTGATTGTACAAAGAGAAAGTTATCTCTTACACTGAACAGGCAAATGACAGGTGACGAATTACTTTCGCAAACATCAGCGTATACCTTTTTATTTATACCTAATAGGTGTCCAATTTTATTTCGTGTTATAATAAGTAAATTTTTGTAAAACTGTTTTACATTTTTATATATTTTTTTGTAGATTGTAGTCCGCGGCGTTTTTATTATTCTTATCATAGTACAGGTGTATTGGAAGAAATTTATAAATTAAATATGCTTTTGTGAATAAAAAGTAGTCATGAAATATGTGTAATATGGTGTCTTTGTGTCAGTCTCTCGCATATGTCCTGTACATCTCCAAGCTGTACGTCTTTATGTATGTGACACTCATCTCAGTTGTAGGCTATCAGCATTACGAGTACATGATTGAAATTTGAAAAACAGATGATTCGCTATGAAGCGCTACACAACGGCTTTGTAGTAAATTATAAAAAAAAAGTTAATGAGTGGCACTTTATACAAGGATAAAAAAATCAGTTTAACCGATCAACAAACAAACATCTCTGTATACTTTAGATGATTTAAATGTATTATCTAGGTTATTATTAAAACCAAAATTTTTTTGAAACTTTCGTTACTTAAGCCACAAAAACTATTTTTCCCTCTCTAACTTTTCAGCACAGGGTGGAGAATTCTAAAAAAAGCATCGACTTACCGAATTCTTTAATCCCAACTAAGATATATTGTATAATTTTAGTGATATTTTCGGTTACAGTTTTAATTTTAACAGATTGAAAATTAATTTATTTCAGAGTAATATTCTGAGAAATAAATTTACTTTTGCTAAAGAGTACATCCTATTCGGTATTCATCTAGATTTTGCAAGCTTTCAAATTGACTATTCAGTTTTTTTATCTCAAATTAATTTCATACAGTCCCAAATTTATTTATTGGCATAAATAAATAAAAGGAAACATGTTTATTTATTGGCATAAATAAATAGAAGGAAGCATGCTTATTTATTGGC
>PDGT01000013.1:15112-33333 GCA_003671415.1 Megathymus violae | reverse complement strand
ACTTCTAAAACCTACCATGAAATGAATTGTTATCGGAGAGTTAGTAATAATTTTGGTGTTCTACATACAACTTAATCTAAATTTCTCTAACGCCAAATGTAACGTACACCTTGTAAGAACATCACTGTGAAACACACACCGATCAAACTCGGTACGAAGCGCTGCGATTCAATCCGGTTTAATCTCTCTGTTGAGGCGGGTTATGCACGTCTTTCAGTGACGTACAAACTGACAGGCTGTACACTTTACTAGGGTTTGTAGGTACATGAATGCGTTGTGCTTGGAATAACTCAATCCTAGTACTATTAATAATTGTAATACCCGATTTAAACCTGTCAGGGATTACTCTCATTTGTGAGTCCAAATCAAATTTCCCTGTTCGTAGTGCACCTTTTTGAACAATGGATGAGGCATGCAAAGAGGCTCAATGGTGATCTGGTTGAAACCAATCTACTATAAGGTACATTTTAGAGAGTATGCGCAGGAGCCGTATTGGGGCGGGTTTGAATACTCTCCCCAATCCCATGCTGGCAGAACAGGGTGTCGTAAGAGGCGACAGAAGCCAGCCTGCTTGGTGGTAGGGCTTCGCGTATGGATTGTATTATTATTAAGTCATTAATATTATTACTGGTATTATTGTCTTTCCGTGAAGCCTGCCTGGCTAGCTACCACCCTCCTGCTTGAATCAGCCGCCAAACGACTCGTCGTGTTCCGGCTGGGAGTTTGAGAGCCAGTACCTTCTGTCTAACCTTCTTCTCATTTCCTGACCGACAACGCATCAGTGATACCTTTGGTCTTGCTGATGTCCATGGGCGACGGTGACCACTTACCATCAGGTGGCTCGTCTGCTCGTTTGTCGGCTATTACCATAAAAAAAGGAATAGTTCCTCCATCGAACAACTCGACGTACGGCAGGTAGTGAACCTTTTCGTAGTGAACTTACCACCTGCACGGACGACGCGGTTTGCGCCCTCATTTATTATGCGCACTGCAAAGGACTAGAATAACCCTGTTCCCTGTTATGTACGATGTGGGAGTCTTCAAGAGGAGAGTGAATAGGCATTTATAAGTGAGTGCGTTCATTACCACTTACCATTAGGTTGGATTGTTGTCGGGCATTAACTTATTTTATGTAAAAAAGGGCAGTTGCATTAAATCCGTTTTTTAAAGGTCGCTGGACTCTACGTCATCCAACATAATCTTGATGGTTTCATGCATGTTTTTAGGATATTTCGGAGGGCTAAAATATTTTAACGTGATAGAGCTGTACATATTTGTCACAAATGAACTAAGAAAGTACAACTAAGTAACAACGTTAGAATTTTTTGAATATTTTAACAAACTAATTACATTATAATGTATAATACTTACATCTCAAATTAGTTTATTTCTGTTTAAAATTTAAAAAAGTCCCTAACATCGCTAAACTGTTTAATTAAAACGTTTCATCAACTTATAACAAATAGTCTTTGTAGTTGCAAAAGTATACGTGATTAATTATTACGTAAATGAACAATTGTAAGTTTCTATTTCTTGGATTCTAGTAAATAGACATACAACAGTGTATTGATAATGTTAAAATGAGACGCGCCATGGCACCAAATTTTTTAAGACAAACAAAAATGTAGTATAGTAGTAAATATGGAAAATTATACATATCGTAAATCTATTAAACCCTTCCAAATTTTTAATCCCTCAACACTGTATTCTTAATTTTTCACCTTTTTATATTTTTTACATTATTTTTATATTATTAGTGTCCGTGACAAGACTGGTTTCAAAAATGAAACTCTATGAGACGGTTATTAAACAACAGTGAATGGTATGTGCTTTGGCAGTGCGAAGGTCCATTACGAAAGTTATAACAATAAAGCGATTGTAGTATTGTTAGTCCGACAAAATGGAAGTTGGCAGGCGGATCCACATATTGCTCGCCGTTACGTTCTCCTGACGCGGTCCAAGGATAAAGGGGTGTTTTGACAACAATACTAGTCCAATATCTCGAAAAATTATTAAGGGTAACGTTTTGTTTTAAAGGGAGTTTCGTTGTGAATTTTCTATTCTATATTCTGACAAAAATGTAGGAGACAGATGAAATTTTGATGAAACGCTGTTGATGAAAATTTGTGTGTTGTTCGCTATAGTGTGTAAGCGATTTGTTGACATTCATCTGTCAATTGTAAAACCTGTCTATCACATTTAAAATTATCATAAATTACGAATTAATTTATAATAATAAAATCATAACTTCTGTTTATCGCTTTTGCTCTTGCGACTTTAACTTAGAGACCTAGGTTTCCTGGTCTAGGAAACAATAAAAAAAGTTTACTATACTGAAGTTATCGAATATTCTTCGGTCTAAGATGTAAAAATTTGTAAGGCTTGCATGGGGACACAGTTAACGGATGAAACACTTAAATATAATTATAGTATTGTTATTAGTATGTGAGTTGATAAACTAATTTACCGGTAGTTATACCAAACCTCAAGCTATCAATCAAACCTCTTCATATAACCAGAGATAAGACTTGTTAATCGTTGTACGATAATGTAGATTGATGAAAGTATGTAGTTTCAATCGTTATTCGTAACATAACTAAACATTTGAATAAATTTAATGGTTATCATAGTACTTGTTTGGTTTATAATTATACATGTAGTGTGAAAAGGTTCTATAAATAAATATTCAAATTTCACTTTTACATGTTTAAAACAAAATTATTTGACTTCCGATTTGTCAAATACTTTTGAAGGCTTTTGTTGTAAATTTTGTAATCGCGTTTTGACTTTTAATTTGACTTCAGGAAGATGCATTAACTTTTTTTATTATGTATATTTATTTTTTAGGAAATATTTTCGAATGCTTAGATTTAGGCTGTTTATTTATTCTTATTAAGCTGTGTTTTTCATCGAAATGTATTGATAATTTCAATATATTTTTAATTTACGCTTTTGAAATATAAAAAAATATTTCCGTCAAGTAGGTCTTTTATTTGATACGTTGTATTTTGTATACATGTGTTTACGTTTATATTGTAATTGAATTCCAGTATCAGTATTTCTATTTAAGGTATAAATACACTGCGCAACCGAATTATACATATGTACTAATTTCAAATTACAATGCCTTCCGTACCATCCAATAAAGTCGGACGCCATAACGTATACACAGACAAGCGAGAAAGAATACTAGAGATTTAAAAAAGTATAAGCTGGTCATTAAGCGATAACATCTTCATCAATTGTGTTAAAAATTGTAATGTACTTTTTTAATCAAAATTAAGATCCATTTCAATTATAGTTACACGATTTCTGACGCTCGCATGAAACTCGATTCCATTCACCACCAAATGCCATGGAGAGTTTGTCCATAATTACTTATTATTTATAAACCATAATATTACATTGTTTGTTGCCATTAATAACAATGTTGTTTACTACCTCTCAACGCGACTGTACAATCAGTCATTAATTTGCTAATTGAACCCACTGCTTCGCGGATAAACGGATTAGTCACTATGAAATTTCTTGATGTAATAGCGTAAGGGAAAATGATGTAAACAACTCTATCATAATAAGTAATCAACTACCAGATTATGACTTTCACTTCCTTCGAGTAGTAACGATATTTTCCCACTAAGTGATATGAACGTGACAAAAACAAAACTTTTTTACCTCAACGCCCAGGGTACGAGTAGTCGGGCCACAATGTAAGTGCCGCATCGTAATCACACGCAATCGCGTCGTAACAACACGTGCTAAGTAACGGTAAATAAAAAAGAGAAACTCCCTCGCTAACTGGCTTTCCAACGATACAACCACTAACTTTTAAGAAGATTTTGCTTCGAATTACTTTTAAGAACTTTTCCAAAATACATTACTCAAACTTATACGTCAACAAGAACAATTCAACACCGTATGTAATGTGATGGAGTATACTGTAGGCTTACGGTTGACTAAGCGGTTGAAGCTATAAAACGCGTTTGAAGACAACGTGATGTCCATTTTATAAGTGTACAAGTGTTTGACAAGGGCTACCGTGTCCACACGTTTTGATAGTGGATACTACGTGTTTATGAAGTGCTTACCGCCTTGGTATCGACATGACACAATAACTATTTTTGTATGACAAGTATCATGTGACATTTAGTTATATAAATAATATTCTTTGTGGTGTAGTGGGCAAAAAGCTTAAAGCGTTGCACAATAGTAGACAAGTTTAGACTTAAACTACATACCATTATTTTAAACAATAAGCAATAACGGTTCGTGTAAAAAGGAAGTCATCAGACATAGGAACGGCCTAAAACGCAATGGTCCAACTGCAACGAATAAGGAGAGATCGAAAGATTCCATGCAAAATCAATTAAAATATAGTCAATTTTCTGGTCTTCTCAATTTTCAGCTGTTGAAATCTAGAAGATGAAAAAAGCTGACCGCGATCGTATTTATGTTTTTAAAATGTGGTGTTGAAAGAAGGTGCTTCACATCCCTTTGACCACCTTCCGCAAGAATGCATAAATTGTGGGAAACGATAATGATAAGTCTGCTCTCTGTCTACACAAACTATTGGAATATTTCAGCCGGAAAAAACTCACAACTAACTAATGATTACTAGTAAGGTCCACGGCAAACGACCAAAAGCCCGCAGTTCTACTACATGGTCTGACCAAATTTGTACAAGTCTGGACGCCAGACTCTAAATCGCACTACATATTGCTAAAGACAGAAATAAATAGCGGAACACTGTCAAGCAGAAGACAGTTCAATGACTAAAGATCACGGCCCTCAGTAACGAAGAAAACGATGCGAGGAAGACTGCGATTTTGGCATCTTGTTGCAGTAATTATTCGCCATTCCAACTATTTCCTGTCAGCTCATAGCCGGCTACAACAATTAGTGCTCTGCAATAAACAGGTATCATCATCAATTGTAAATTGATCATTAATTATAAATTGATCATCAATTGTAAATTGTAAATTGATGATCAATTTACAATTGATGATGATACGTTTGATGATGATACAACTGTACGAGCGTGCGTATTATGAAGAGTCAAAACAATGTTCGGATGTGATTTAATAACTGCTATGTAATAATAAAATTAGGTTTCACATTCCGAAGGATTGAAGTATTTTAACCCTACATAATATAAACGGTGTAGAGAAAAATCGGGGAATGGGCAATGAGGGTTACATATGTAGCAGTCCAGATACGGCTATATAGTGACCGGCTCCAACATAGCAGAACCACTTACATCGAAGCACTTATAGAATACTAATTATGGTTATAG
This sequence comes from Megathymus violae, assembly GCA_003671415.1. Classification (NCBI taxonomy): domain Eukaryota; kingdom Metazoa; phylum Arthropoda; class Insecta; order Lepidoptera; family Hesperiidae; genus Megathymus; species Megathymus violae. The sequence continues at coordinate 28,040 of PDGT01000013.1, read as the reverse complement.
AGGTTCATTTATTTACAGTAACAATTTACCAACAATCAATAAAACCAAATCAATCAAATAAGTCAATCATTCCAACACCCAAGTTAATAAAGCATTTATAAAATTTATCACCACTGATTATACATTCTACACGCGACTGCGTTCTGTGTAGACAACTTTATTTTAATTGAGAAAAATAAATAAAGTAAATTCACCTATTGTTTTCTTCAAAAGTATTAATGGACGTTATGACACTGTTCTAAAATATAGAAAGAAAATCCGTTGTGGGCTGTGATAAATGATCTTGTTTATTTCTTTAGTTAACACTTGTTTACAGACACTCAATTTCCATATCGAAGTGCTGATGGTTCATTGAGATGAATAAATGGAAAATATAGACCAATTCAATTCTGATAATTTTATTAGATTCATGAAATAAAATGGATGAAGCAGCTTCATCATCGATGTTTGGTATAGAAAAATTATATTTTACTTATAAAATTATATTTTATAAATATGATAGAGAAGAGAATAATTTAAGAAAGTAAAAGTCACTTGTAAGTAGGAAGGCCTATAGCTAAGCCCGTCGTGCGGTCGCTTCTCCGGCGTATAGCGCGCGGAGGCTTTGCAGACAGGAGTGTGCGTTAAGACGCATAAACCGTGCAGAGTCTCCGGTATTTAACACAGGTAGACCTCGTGAACTGGAGCGTGTGTTGGAGTTCACAAGACGCCAGTGCCTCTGATGTTCAAGACACGAAGACCTCCTTGGCCAGAGCGTGCGTTAGGGAGCACTAGACATATAAGATCCCGAAGTCGAGAGTAACAGAAAATTTCCGGCTATGAGCGCGAGTCTGTTCCGTGTCGTGACAGAAGTGTTGCGACTCCACACGCGAGACTCTACGCACGAGACATTCCGTGCTGTGATTGAACCGCGAGACTGTTCAGTATCGTCCCAGTTCACCTTTTATGTGACGAATTTTCTGCAATGATACTTTTTTTGTGTTCTTTTTTATGAATTTAAAATTTCTTGTCGGCCTAATAAATTATATTACCAGAGGGCAAAATTATACATATTAAAAATATAAGTTACCATGGTGACAATAATTTAAGACATTTGCCAAATATTTGACAACAATAACAAAACATTAAACAATAATAAAATAATTAAAGAAATTACAGAATAAATGAATAAAAGATACAGGAAATTATAAAGGAAGTTAACCAAAGCAGTATTATAAAAGTTACAAACTATGCGAGTATCAAAATGTTACATATAAAAACATGTAAGTATTTAAATACTACAACGTAATTTTTTTCTTCTACTATCATTTCGAAGAGGTGCTTTAACAACGAGGATAAGAAACGGCGAAAGAAACTCTATAACGCAACTTTTAAAACAAAACGTGGTAATTTAAAGTTAAACGTGTGCGAAACTGGTTTCGACACTATTATTTCCAGGCAACCTTATCATTTATATATTCATCTATACTATAATATCCTTTACCTAGGAGTTGTATTTTAGCACGATGCTTCATATGAACATAATATGAAGCAAAGATCATTCGTGAAATTGTTTATCGCTGTACAGTTTTTCAAACATTGGCGTATATTTCACATTAATCTCCATGCTAGCTATCTTATCGTAAGGCAAAATTGCGTTGGGTTATTCAGTCCATATGAATGGGTTATCATTTTTGCAATCCATACTGTCATAAAATTAGTCCTCTATCAATATCCGAGTTTACTTGTCACTCCCGAATTGAATTCACGTGGCGTTGGAGGATATTGTGAATGTATTCTGGAGCGGTTTTTGTTTTTGAGGAAACTTTTTTTTTTACAATTTTAGGGTAAGTAGTTGCAGAAATGAGGGAATGGGATTAAAAATGAGGCAGTAAACCCACTTGATGATTGACAGGTTATTCTTTTGAAAGAGGATTACATGTAGCTTTACCTATTTAAAGGGTTAGGTGTCAAGCTGACTCAGGCTTATTTAAACCTGACCTATACAGATAAGTACCGGTAGGATTAGAACGCGAAAATAAGGGCCTGGCACCATCAGTATTGGCTGTGTAGGTTGTTTTTTATTGGGCTGGGTGTGTTTTTAAAATAAAAATAATAATCAAACGACGTGTGAAATTTCAGCTTCTATATAAAACGCATTATCGTTGTAGACGAACACTTTAATACAAGGATTATACATCTGTTAGAAATTGTCATTCTTATAAATGAAAAATTGCCAAGATTTGCGTAGGAGTGGTTTTTCAGCGTTGTCTCCTCGGTAGAAGAAGCATAAATAACATGGATTGGCAAGATATCTAAACTATTAAATAATTCTAAATTTGAAATAAGACTCGAACTGCGAATTTGAATTCGAACTGCGTCATCTATTTGTCAGCAGGGTGCATCATGACCAGGATGAGTTTGGACTCCGGTACGGATGGAACTCCTTGAAATATCAACAATCTTGAAATTTGCTTGACCACACATGTAACGAGAACTACACGAAACGTCAGCAACGTTTGGCGCACGACCCTTTCTCGTCTCAGTAGTTACGTTTGATAATACACGTTCATTAGGAGCACCGTTGTGATATTTCAAAATCGGATATTGTATTATGATCGGGGCACACTAATCGTTCTTCAATAAATATTTAAATTTAATAGACCTAAGTAAATTCGTTATACTTACTCATCAATCAAACCTGATATTCGCTTGCCTCGGGTCCCTGTAGAATATAATAATGAATTATCTGAATTGTAGTGGAAGTATTTACTCATAATCCGATGAACTGCAAGTGATTAATTTATGATAGAAGCAGGAGTAAGATTATATGAGCCTAGTAATTTGTAGTGCCTTTATATCTTGCCAAGTAGGGATACGTTTAAAACACAGTTTGTAGACACTTAAACATTTTAAATGTTAATATGTCTAAAATGATTACATTATCTGGAAGGAAATTGATACACATTATATATTATATTATTGTTTATATGCATTCTGAAAGATATGTTTTAAGCGATGATTATAATATTTTAAACAAAATGGAAAAATTTCATAATATAAACAATATAATGATATGTTAAAATTATTCAGCTATTCCACATCCACCTACGCGGCACGCTTTTATTATTGTAAGGCATTAGGCCTACATTAGAAGCGCTACGAATATACAAAGGCATTCACGCGTGGTAACATACATTACCGAAACATGTGTTTTGACATGAAAGTCTTCATTTCGTTATTTTTTTACCGCAGGGAAATCTTTTAAAGAACCAGCTAATGTTGGAAGGGCGACGGGTACATAAAATTTTTACCTACTAAAATCCCCTCGGTAGAATTTTTTGTATGTTACATAAGCAAACGGAATTTGACGACAAGTGAATATTGGCCATGAACATTCTAACATCAGGGACCTTATTATTATTAACCTAGGGGGTTTCGAACGGAAGCAATAAATCTATTTTAAGGACCATTTATTATAACTATTAATGGAAGGTTACAGAATCACATGATAGGTTGTACTTCTTTTTACGCAACAAATACTTTTGTCTTGGGGTTCACTGGTTCCGTCATAACCATACTGTAGGCTTAGTAAGCTTGGTCAATGTTAGTACATCAAGATTATGACACACCTCTTCTTAGGTTCCTGATGAATCTTGCTCGACAAGTCTTGCTTGGCATGGTTTTAGGTTGCATTAAAGGTAGGTGGTAGGTAGGAGTTGCACTGCAGGTAATAAATGGAGATTTATTGTTTGTAACTAGCCGACAAACGAGCAGAGCCACCAGATGGTTGCTGATCACCGTCGACGATAGGATTCAGTAACAGTTAAGGCACCACTAAGCGTTGATGACCGATAAGGAAGGGAGATAAATGAGGATTCTGGCCACCTGATGGTAGGTTATCATTACTGGCCATGGACAGTGACAATAGCAAAATCATTACGGACGCGTTTTTGGCATGTAGGAAGCGAGGTACCCACTCATTACAAGCTCTTAGAAGCATAGCAAACAATTTGAAATAACTTTAATATTTGGAATGTAATTGATGTTAGAATAGCTAGAAAATTTAACCAATATCAGATCAGATTAAAAGTTTTGAACACACTTTGGATCTGGAACGACTTTAATTATTTCTCTCTAAAATTACTAAACCGAATTTTCTTCACAAAGGTACGCAAAAGCTTTGCTAAAGAAAATCATAACTGCGTTATCGGAAAAAAAAACCAACAGCTACCAAGTTTCGCTATTTTATAACTCCGAGATGTGAAAATTAAATAAAATCCTCAGAAAATATCGTTAGAATTTTCTTGCGACTTGATACAAAAAAAAAATACGTTAAGTACATCTCAATTTCTGTTCACTTATAATTCTTCACTTTGTAAAAGTGAATGATGTTTTTTTCTTCAATACTATTTTATTGGGCGCATTTAATTATGAGTTATTCCTGTTTATATGTATAGGACAATAGCAGGCGCTATTTTAAGTCGATGTTTCAATAGATTTAATGTTGGTATTACAACGTAAGCAGCAAAGTATGAAAGGCATGTTGTGTTCAGCTTCTTCGCAAGTAACTCTCACAGTGAAAATAACTTTCTGACACTTGGATGGTTGTCAAATAACTGCCCAATTGCTGTAATATTTGTTTTTAGGTAATAACTATTAAAATTCAAAATGAAGCTGTACAGTAAATAATAGCATTTCATTAATTTTGCTTTACTTATTAATCAACGAAATTTTCAAAATTTTAAAACGAAGATGTTTTTAAAGATATTTTTTATTTTAATTGCAATTATAAGATTATTTGACTTCATTTGAATTTTTTTGTCAACGAAGTTTATTTTTTCTCCCAATTTTTTTAGTTTTGTAAGAAGTAAAAATAATTTTCATATATATGTCGATGTTAAAACATGCATTATTAGACATTTAATATGTGATTCATCGACCTTTGGTTATTCATCGCTCTGGACGTTTCCTAATTGGCTTGACTCACACTGATTCCGAGAGCGATATTAAATATCTAACTGCGTACCAAAATTGTTTCTGCAAAACAAAACTGAAGTTTCGGTGCTACAAATGGTGGGACGAGAAAATTAAATGAAATTCGCAATAAACATCCTTTGAAATTATTCTATTTTTGAACAGAATATTGTGATTCAAAGTTTATGTTTTCTATGTTAAAATTTTTTAAAAAGTTTTCATGTCACTGTGATTATTTTTATTGCCATTGCATTGTATGAATTTTTAGGGAAGTTTATTAATTTTAACAATTTTAAACTACTGTTTGCACTGTTCAAAAATAACACTTTTGGATAATATTTTGTCCGCTGTAGTAATAATAATTTTCTTCGATGCCGTAGGGTGTAGATGACAATTTTTCAATTTTGATTACTCAGGATGTTATAAAATATAATATTTCTACTAACCATCATATAATATATAAACGTATAATGAGCAGATTATTATTATTATTGATGATCATGTGAAAATAAATACTAATGTTTCACTTTCAATATGAACTTAATCGCTCAATTCGTTCAAAAGATTTAGAATCGAATAATAAATAAAAAAATACAGTTTCTCTGCTTACTGTTAAATCAATAGGATAATATAATTTTTTTATCTGTCTATACGCGCTAACCTCAAAAAATAATAAAGGACTTTCGTATTGTCTTTAAAACGAGTGCAATTTACGAGTAATAGTCTCATCTAAATATGAAAAATTTATAAGTCGTGTAAAAGACAGTAAAAATACTAATATCTTCAAGTATATGCTTTTATAAGTTTCACTTTAGACACTTACCATCAGGTTGTATTGTTGTCAAGCATTAACTTATTTTATATAAAAAAAAAATTGTTTGTGTCGCATTTAATATTTGTGAAAGTAAAAGAATCTTGTAAAAATCTTATTTTCTGTTGCTAATTAAAATTAAAATTGACATCATCCATCTCTGAGTAGTAACTTGACCTGTGCAACTTTCATATGATCTCATTAACATAACAAATACCAGAGCCGTTTTTTTCATGTAAGCGCTATAGGGATGCAGTGTGGCATTCACCACTCAACCTGCTTACCGGAATGTATTGAAGGTAATATGAATAGCTGGTTAGCAATAGTTCTCCGTTTTCAATACAACTTCAATAAGAGGTTTGCTTTAGTGGAGATATAAAGCTATGTGAATGTATGTGCAGAAAAGCATAATTAGAATATCATAGACAACGAATCTTATTACCGGTTTATCTTATGAACGGTTTATAGAAATAATCGAGAATTTAAATTAGAATGAAAGTTCAACGATTTAAAATAAAATCTAATATCGATAATATCGTTTAATAATGTGCTGTTTCCAATTTATTTTTATCGATAAAGCTCTTCAATAGCTTCCAAACCAAAAAAAAAATCAAAAAATCGGTAAGCAAAGAAAGGAGGAAAAGATACTGCTCTGTTTTGTCTTTGCCTATTTATATATCTATACATATAATAAAATTTTAATTGATCGCTTTCTGTACATGAACGATATATAAGAAAATCATTATTAGGGGCCTTTATTAACGCAATTTACTTTAGAACACAAACTTAACTTTAGAACACAAAACAATAGTTGTTTCAATTTTTTTCTGTTTGTCTGTGCGTTTGTTCGCGCTAATCTCAGAAACGGCTCAACTGATTACATTCTGGTTTTCACTTATGTATTACAGTATTACAGTAAGGAGTAAAAAGTTTACAGTAAAAAATTCATGTAAAAAAATTCTCCTTTGTGGGAGGGAGGGAGGTTTCATGCATGTAAGAAATATATACCATCATACATTGTGCTTGCGGATTGTTGCAAAGTAAATTAATACTAATTTAATAACAATGAATTCCGCAAAGTAACGCCTGATACTATCAACTATAGTAAAGTCACTAACCATGGATTGTGATGGTGCCCTAGGATTTTATATCATAATTACGACTTAGGTTAGTTTAGGTACGTTCAGGTTAATTCCTGTTTCAAATAAATTTGGTTATGTAACTCAATGATAAAACACGCCTCGGTCTGATTGACGCAGGAGGATGAGTACCTTGCACTTTTCTGATCATTTTCGATCGAAGTTTTAAAGCTACGAGCATGCACTTTGTCATTTCGCTTATTGTATACAATTATTGTATACAAGGGTTATAAACCCTTCAATCCTGAAAATGTTTTAGTTTTAACTTGTCTTCATGTATCCCTTTTTTTTGTTGACGAGGGAGAAACCTTCAAAAGGTACCCGGTGCTGTGGGAGCAACGCCGGGTTATGTGGGATTTTTACCGCACTAAAACCCCCCCGGTGGCCTTCCTCGGCGCTATGATAGGACTCCGGGGTTTCCATCGGAACAGGACCGGAGTCCTATGAGCGCGTGCCCGTCGGGCTCTGCTCAGGATGAGCGGACGATCATCCCCGAATTTCTGATGTTACGCCGGTATGCGGCCACACTACCGACGTCCTTCCCGGGGTCGTTGGCAGGACAATTCAGGCTCCCACCCTAGCCGCCTACGACCCCGGAAGCCCCCTTTTAGTCGCCTCTTACGACAGGCAGGGGATACCGTAGCCCTATTCTGGTCCCGAGCTACAGAGACGTCTTCATGTATCCCTGTAAGTTATGGCGGCGAACCTTGTGTGTTTATTCGGAAAAAGCATCTAGGGTCAGCAATTTCGGACATGAAATGATTTGGCTAACCTACAAAATCAGAATTTGTTTACATACATATTGCACCTATTCCAGATTTTACTATAAATTACTTAAAAAAGCGTATAATTATAATAATATAATTATAATAAATTTACTTAAAAAAGCCTACTCTAAAACCCCATGGTGAAAAAGAGCCCGAATTATGAGTGATAAGGGGAAGAAGGGAAAACCTCATACATCAGTCTCTTTAAATTTACTCAAGACCATACATTTTTGAAAACTTTCTTCGTCATTTCTCATAAATTGCAATTTTTGAGTTAAGTTCCTTTCATTCTAAGGGTGCGATATTATACATTCGTTATTCATCACACTTAAGATATGAGAAAAGTCGGTTATGAGGAATTCATATACAAAGACAGACACGTGAATGATTTTTTTTTCTTCATTAAGTGTACTGAAATTAAAAAAATTGAAATACTACTACAAAATATAAACTTGTGATTTCCAGTTCATCTTAGTTCCAGTTCATATTATTCCAGTTCATATTATTATTCGGGAATATTGAAGTATTTCCACAACCTTATTGTTTAAACAAGACATGTATTTCCTAGTTATTAGCTTTAGGCCTAAAATCAATAGCCTCGGGTGATTAATTAAATGTGACTCATGAAATGTCGTGTATCCACAGCTATTTACTTAAACAGTAATTACTCTTGTCTCGATTATGTTGTAATGAGAATTTAATATTTGACAAAGGAAATTGGACTTTGATTTTTGACGGCTAAAGTATGTTGAGTAATAATATGTGACACAGTCGAATCTGTACTGTACTATGTTCGAATCCGTATGTTATCAATATAGAATATTACATATGTATATACGTATATACATAGATAGTATTTTATCTACCATAATATACACTCATGGACAAAATTACAGGAACGCAAAAAAAAGTGCGTGTAAAACAAAATATCATGGAAATTTGTGACAATTAAGTATAGTAATTTGTATTTTGCTTATTTTTCGTTATTTTAAAAATGCGAAACTCGAAAAAACAAAGTTAAAGGATAAAAATTCACGAAATTCAGAAAAAAAGAAAAATTTACAGGAAAGAAACATTTTTATAAATTAAATTTTTTTTTATTCATAAATGCTTAAAAAGGCTATAATGTGGGCTGTAATCAGTACTTAGTGTTGCCCCCTCTAGCTCTTCGAACTGCTTCCAGTCTTCTTGGCATACTTCTAATCAAGTTATCAATAAAATCTTGAGGGATGGCGGTCCATTCTTCTTGTAACGCGTTTTTGAGATCTCTCAAATTAGCGGGGACAGAAATTCTTTTCTTTATTTGTTTTCCAAGCTTGTCCCAGACATGCTCTATGGGGTTTAAGTCGGGTGAGCGCGCTGGCCACCCCATAGTGTTGATTTCAAGGTCTCGAAGGTATTCAACAACCACGGCCGCAGTATGGGGTCGTGCATTATCATGCATAAAAACAAATCCGTCTCCTATGAAAGGGGCAAATGGCACTACAACTTGTTCCAAAATCTCACTTACATATCGTACTGCTGTTAATGATCCATGTTCAATGACTTGCAGTTCCGTACGTGCCCCCATACAAATACCTCCCCATACCATAACTGACCCTCCACCATATGCCTCTTTTCCAATGATGTTGCACTGAGCATAACGCTCTCCCGAGCGTCCCCACACTTTCACCCTTCCATCATCTGGTTTCAGGCAAAATCTGGATTCATCAGTGAATAGAACCTGACTCCAAGCTTCGTGATTGCGAGCAAAATTAAGTCCAGCTACTCGATGGCATGTTGTAAGAAGGGGGCCTCTGGCAGGCACATGTGATTTTATTCTGGCCGATTTCAGTCTTCTTCTCACAGTTTTTGTGCTTACTGTAACCCCTCGAACTTCTTGGAGCTCCGTTTTTACCTCAGAAGAAGTTAAAGTCCTGTTCCTGAGCACCCGGTTAACAAGGAAACGGTCATCTCTCGCCACAGTTTTCCGTTTACGACCCTGTCCTGCGAGTCTCGTATATCGTCCGGTCTGCCGATACCTCTTGACAACTCGGTGTACCACAGATTTGGATACTTGTAACGTTTGGGCCACATGTTTGTAGGTGTGCCCAGTTTCAATTAAAGTAACAGCCCTGGCAACTTGAGTGGCGTTTAGGTCTGGCATTTTCAGTTTATTAGCAGTAACAATTTACACTTTACACGATAAATAAGGAAGCCAAAGCAAAAATTTAAACAAAACCAAAATTTTCATTCAAATTCAAAAGTTGGCAAATTTTTTCGCAGTACGAAAGAACGTAATATTACGCAATAATGACAGAAAAACAAATGAAATTCGAAAAAAGAACATTTCAAAACTTTTTTTATTTTCATAGAGTATACTAATATATGTGGCCAGTACGCACGATAATTATAACACGAGATATTAAACCTTTTTTTTGCGTTCCTCTAATTTTGTCCACGAGTTTATTATCTGTCATCGGGAATTGAACCCAAAAACCTTTGACAAACATTGTCTTTTTTAGCTTTTAATTAAGCTTAGTGGTTTAAAGTTGTTTTATACTTTTCGGTAATCCTGCAGGAGGGGATGGGAAAGCGGAAATATTTATGAGCTCTTCTTATGATCCATCTTCGCGTGATGAGAATAATTTCATGTTGGTTGCTGAACAAACTCACCGGTGCTCAGAAACAGGTCACTTGGAATAGCGCCATGACATGATTGCTAAACTCGAAGCAGGTTTTTTCAGCTTATTTACGAAAGAAGAAGAATCTTGGATCAATACGATCCAAAAACGAATTGCCAGTTCGACGGATTGGAAGTTTTAACATGAAGTAACGCCTACCTAAATGAAGAGGGCGCGAAACGCTGAGAAGATTTTGATCACAAGTTTTTTAACTTTCACTGATTATCTGGTATCAGTTAATTTACCAATTTTTTGCTTAATGGTACACTATCAAACGTTTGCCAAAATCATCGACTGCTACGCGCAAGAGGAACAAACACGGGACTCGGAGGACTTTTGTTTTACCATGACAGTTTGCCCAAGCACTCAGAACACAAAACATGGAAGTTATTGAACAGCACAGTAGTTAAATTTATTATATTTATAATTTATTCCCTGAAATTATAAAATGAGCTCAAAGGGGCTCATAGCTCGAAGTGGGCTAGCAATGTCCGAGCAGGTCCTAAAATCAATATCTCAGCTGGTCTAGAAAAATTGCTTCGTGCCTTGGTTTCGGTTACACAAAAAAGTGTGTAAGGATCTTTGTGTTTTTTTGGAAATTTATAAATAATTAAATTAATATTTATAAATTTTATCAGCGAAGATTCCTCTATTATTTTGTGCATAATGAGTTAAATGTAAGGAAAGGAGCAATCAATAAACGTTAGAAAATTAAAAAAAAACCACTAATAAGAAATCTAAAAAAAATTGGAAATTCAATACCTTAGGTGTAATTGACAAATTCTTATTTTATATTCCTCTTGTATTTACCAATTGGTAATAATACATTAAGTATATTATTGCCTACAAATATCATATATCTAAAAATGTTACTTCCACGCAATATAACTAGGCCTCTAATTGTAGGTAAAGTCACGTTCCTGGCAACGGGACATATATCGAAAACCTATATTTCCGACACCAATTGTATTTCCACCCTGAATATCGCAATTCAATAGTTGCGTTGTATTCAACCGTTGGAAATTCAGGAAAAACTTGTCACATATTTCTCTATATTTTATGATCTGTACCGTGCAATATCGTGTCTTTGAGCGACGATATGATGTTATCCACTTTTGAGAATGCTTTACTGCAACAATATACTGGCGGAGATGAATATTTAGAAGGTATACATTTATATTACAAATAAATGGGAAGTCTTAGGTTTAAACGCCATAAAACTGAAGGAATACTGAACAAGGAAAGCATTAGTGTACTGTAGTAAGCTACAGTACAGGAACTAACAATCTACGAGTACGTATTATGTATTGATGTTTCATACAGTTTGAATTGTCGATATGGATCAAAATATGGGAGTATAGGGAATATAATGTATAAGTGTAAGTCTAAAGTTGGTAGGTATCTTGGTAAGATTCTTGTATTCTCAAATTAAAGCGAACCTATGCTCATGGTGCACTGTGTTGTACTGCATAGGTGAGGAATGAGATAAGGTCTGTTTTCAGATTTGGCACTCGAAAACTTGATAGATAAAAGCTTAGCAAAAAATTTGTACGGTTTTGAATTACTATGTATGTGTTTCACACTGAATCTTGATGTCTCTTTTATCTCTGTCAGGAGTAGCAACGCATTGTGTCCTGAAAATGTCTTCAAATGTGTGTGTTTGTGAATTATCTTCAAACAGGTCCTCGGTTCCAAACTTTTATTGCCACACATGTGAAAACTACGTGACATGTTCGGATTGTATAAAAAGAAAGACACTAAAATTAAAAGTGATATTAAAAAACAGAAACAAAATGTCCTTCTCTCGGCGATCCCACGACCCGCGAATATCCGAATCCGAGGTCTAGCCAACTGGGCCCATATGCTAGTAGCCCCGTTTTTGTCATGCAAAGTGCTCGTACTCGCCATATCGTCTGGTAAAACAGTCAATCTATCGGCCATGCGGTATAGCTCGTTGAACAAACAAAAATACGCTTTTTGACATCGTTTCTATTAAAAAATAAACTATTAACCCTCATATCGTTATAAAAATTTGATTCAATAGCTGAATTATTATGTTTCATGTTGTAAACAGTAAGTAATGCCTCTAAATTAAGATATACAATGATAAACAAATCACTGTCCAGTGCGTCCTACCGCAAAGTAAGGAAAATGATTGCGAACTGCGAAATTTCGCAGAATAATGTTAATGATGTCTCTTTGATGGCATTAATAAAAATTCTAAACAAGTCACGAAGAGCGATTTTGATTTGAGAGATGTAATAATTACTATATGATTTTTTACATGAATTATTATGATACATAATTAGGAGGAGGAACTGGCATTTTACTGAACCCTCAAGTCATGAAACAAGTCAGTTTTTTTAAAGATCCTGTCGTTATTACAGCAACCGTTTGCTGGAGTATCAAAGTTTGAAACTCCTCCAAGTTGAGAAAGACTGATTTAATTAAGTAAGAATAGCTTTATGAGAACGTTTTTTACTGAAAAAGTTTGTAAGAGTAAACAATCTGGAATATATAAATCCATTATATGTATACTTTGTTATGTATGTATATATATATATATATATATATATATATATATATATATAT
>PDGT01000013.1:0-12118 GCA_003671415.1 Megathymus violae | reverse complement strand
CCCCCCCCACTCCCCAAACGGTCGGCCGACTATACGGAATCATTATAATAAAACTCTATATGCACCACATATTAATGTGCGTACATTTCATTATCGATGCAAATATCTAAACATATTGTATATCTTTGGTTTTTTTATCTTTCTTTCTGTCTACCTATGTATCTGTCAGTTCATATGTAACACTAAACTACTGATCGTATTCAGACGATCGTTACCATATTAAAAACCTACATTATATGTCCATAATTAGGAACACTTTTCACCCCTGAAAATGGACCTATTCGCGAAGTATTTTCCAAAGTGATGCGAGATCAAAATCCTAGCATGGAATAATCTAAGTGCGGTGCGTAACCGCTAGAGGGACTCCGTCAAGCACGGTTCAAATATGACATGTGTCAACCTACACCACATGTTATAGGATTACGATGCTTTGCTGCGAGGATCGGTTCAATTCGTTTCGCTACAACCACATCTAAAGAGCCATCGACAAACACGGAATCGGTCGTACTGTGAGGGCCACGGCGTTTAGCGAGAAGTCGGTGCCTAAGGTGTATTGTTGCGCGAATACAAATGTTACTATATACTTTAGCGGTTCCAAGTGTACGTTGCTATTGTTCTGTTGTGGAGCGGTTGTGATATTGAGTTACACTTAGGAGCAGTGTGAAATATGGTTTTATATAAATCTAGTAGCTTTCGCTTCAGAAGACCTTCACCTTATGTTTAGAAATAGCACATAGTGTTGTTTGAAGAATATGTTTTTCTAGTTCTGTGAACCTCTCTTAGTAGTATGGCCACGCTAACTTTGATTTCCTATCCCGTGGGAACAGATCTATTTTCCGGGTTAAAAAGTATTCTAGATTAGCACCAATAGTATTAATTACTAACATGCCAAGTAAAATTCAAATCTATCCAGTGGTTTTAGCGTGATACGTTGTCAGAGAGACAGACAGCGATGGATGGATATTTAAAAAAAAAATTTTTGACCACTATATCGATGACAACGTTACGTTAAAATTTCCAAAAGTAATTTAATGTACAGATTTAATCGCGGTTCAGTATTATCTATACTAATATTATAAAGAGGAGAGCTTTGTATTTTTGTTTGTTTGTAGCGAATAAACTCAAAAACAACTGAACCGATTATAAAAAATCTTTCACCATTAGAATGCCACATTATCCCTGAGTAACATAGCCATGTTTGTTACTAGAAAAATAAGGGATCCTTGCTAAAATTTCAGTAACGTGAACCAAGGTATAAAAAAATGTGCTTAAAAATTCTTTCATCGCATACGTTGTGGAAACTATTGATAAAGTACACCCGTGCGAAGCCGGGGCGGGTCGCTAGTTTTTAGTATATATGCATTTAGTGTATAATTTAATGTTGTAACTTCACATAAATTCCTGTCACTCTACCTGAATTTGTAATGTAAATAGTTTGAAAAATCCAAAATAGTTTATTATTATCATATCTACAGAAAGTAATAAATTTATTAAAAAAAAAGAGAAATGCTTCGTATCAATATAGTACATTTTATAAAATTACGTATATGAATATAATCAGTTGGCTCTGCTTATATGGCCCGTGACAAATGGAGTTTTCATTACTTCCGTTAGCTAATTTCGGGTTGGTAAAAAAATTAAAAATATTAAAAATGTATACATATTTTTTCCCAAAAATTAATAAATGCTTTACAGCAATAGCTGCCCATAAAACTAAATATTCTATGATTTAATAAAACTTTCTACTCTTTCTTCTTTTACTTTTTTTTATTCTCCGTATCTTTTACCTAAGATCTACTACTACTAGCATTATGTCAGCTTCTTTATTCCTATACTTAAGTAAGGTGCAACAGACTAAATAAATAAATGAATAATATTCTTTTAACAATATTGTCCCGAGGCGAGGTGATTATGATACGATCCCGATTAGTGTGCGTTGCAGTAGGGAGTTTCATACCAAGAATATTGGACGGCTTGATACTTTGACGATCCCTTTCAGAGTTGATATGTGTTCTATGACCCTAAAACAAACAATAACATGGTACGTTAATGTGGCACAATATAGGGTTCTTTGTTTGCTAGTAATTGTATTTAGGAACATGTCGCCGTCATGCAGTGTTGAATTTCTTTTTTGTTTAGCCAGAATACAATTTGTTGTACTCTTGCATCGATAGCCACACAAAGACCTTTTAAATTGTCGACTACTCTAGCAACGTCTTTTATAGAATGATAAAAGTTGAAGAACATTTTTCGTTTAATTTTAATATTTTGTTGATTTAATTGAATAATTTTTTTTGGTACTTTTATATACGTACAGTTTTTTTGACTCAGAACGAAAATACGAAACCAAATTTAAAAAATAAATGAAGCTTTTAAGGGCAGTAATTTAACTTTGTTGGTTTGGTTATTAACGAAAACCCACTGAAATATGTGGTTTTGTTTTTAACTAACGAGAAATTAAAGTATCAATGGTTTCAAATGAAGTTTTTTTTTCAAACAATACTACGATAAACGTTAAAATTACTTAAAAATAAGCAATATAATTTGTTTAAAGTAAATTCCTACTTATGTCAAGTTTTTTTTTATTAGTTGATGTTTATTTGTCACTAAAAAAACCAGTTGGGTTGTATATGAGACACAGCGACATGTATATTTCTTACATTCCATTGTCTTGTTACGTCGTGATAATGTTCACTACTTAGTTTTTCAACGGAATCATAGATAGCACAGAAATTTTATGATTCAACGTTTAATTTTAATATGTTTATTATAAAAATGAATTGAATTAATGAATTAATACTTGAAAAAAAATTGTATTAACATGAACTGTCATCCACTACAAGTTTAAAAAAATGTTTTTAATTTGATTGGATGAATAAAAAGTATTTTATTAACGATTGAAAATTTTAACAAAAGATATAAGTATAGGGTAAGTGTAACCTAATGGTAGGAATATAATAACTAAAAATATAAAGCAAATATTTTAGCATCATACAAATTTACAATAGAAAAAAAACGCAACAAAATAGGGTCTTCATCTTTAAAAGTACTTTATCTAAATGTCAAAGTTAATATCGAAATTGTGCTCATTTGTATAAAGGTAACTTTTCTAAGGACACGAGAATAGAACATTTTACATTACATGTTAATTGGAAATTTCAGATGTTTTTTTAACTCTGAATAGAGGAAAGATAATTATCATGAAGAAATAATAATTAATTATATATCATACAAATACCTATTCAAAGCTATACAAACTAAACTCATGGACAAAATTAGAGGAACGCAAAGAAAAGTGCGTGTAAAACAAAATATCATGGAAATTTGTGACAATTAAGTATAGTAATTTGTATTTTGCGTATTTTTCGTTATTTTAAAAATGCGAAAGTCGAAAAAACGAAGTTAAAGGATAAAAATTCACGAAATTCAGAAAAAAAGAAAAATTTAAAGGAAAGAAACATTTTTATACATTAAATTTTTTTTTATTCATAAATGCTTAAAAAGGCTATAATGTGGGCTGTAATCAGTACTCAGTGTTGCCCCCTCTAGCTCTTCGAACTGCTTCCAGTCTTCTTGGCATACTTCTAATCACGTTATCAATAAAATCTTGAGGGATGGCGGTCCATTCTTCTTGTAACGCGTTTTTGAGATCTCTCAAATTAGCGAGGACAGGAATTCTTTTCTTTATTTGTTTTCCAAGCTTGTTCCAGACATGCTCTATGGGGTTTAAGTCGGGTGAGCGCGCTGGCCACCCCATAGTGTTGATTTCAAGGTCTCGAAGGTATTCAACAACCACGGCCGCAGTATGGAGTCGTGCATTATCATGCATAAAAACAAATCCGTCTCCTATGAAAGGGGCAAATGGCACTACAACTTGTTCCAAAATCTCAGTTACATATCGTACTGCTGTTAATGATCCATTTTCAATGACTTGCAGTTCCGTACGTGCCCCCATACAAATACCTCCCCATACCATAACTGACCCTCCACCATATGCCTCTTTTCCAATGATGTTGCACTGAGCATAACGCTCTCCCGAGCGTCTCCACACTTTCACCCCTCCATCATCTGGTTTCAGGCAAAATCTGGATTCATCAGTGAATAGAACCTGACTCCAAGCTTCGTCATTCCAATTTTCGTGATTGCGAGCAAAATTAAGTCTAGCTACTCGATGGCATGTTGTAAGAAGGGGGCCTCTGGCAGGCACATGTGATTTTATTCCGGCCGATTTCAGTCTTCTTCTCACAGTTTTTGTGCTTACTGTAACCCCTTGAACTTCTTGGAGCTCCGTTCTTACCTCAGAAGAAGTTAAAGTCCTGTTCCTGAGCACCCGGTTAACAAGGAAACGGTCATCTCTCGCCACAGTTTTCCGTTTACGACCCTGTCCTGCGAGTCTCGTATATCGTCCGGTCTGCCGATACCTCTTGACAACTCGGTGTACCACAGATTTGGATACTTGTAACGTTTGGGCCACATGTTTGTAGGTGTGCCCAGTTTCAATTAAAGTAACAGCCCTGGCAACTTAAGTGGCATTTAGGTCTGGCATTTTCAGTTTATTAGCAGTAACAATTTACACTTTACACGATAAATAAGGAAGCCAAGGCAAAAATTTAAACAAAACCAAAATTTTCATTCAAATTCAAAAGTTGGCAAATTTTTTCGCAGTACGAAAGAACGTAATATTACGCAATAATGACAGAAAAACAAATGAAATTCGAAAAAAGAACATTTCAAAACTTTTTTTATTTTCATAGAGTATATTAATGTATGTGGCCAGTACGCACGATAATTATAACACGAGATATTAAACCTTTTTTTTGCGTTCCTCTAATTTTGTCCACGAGTGTATATTAAGCCATTTTCAACGTTTAAAATGGGGTTACATCTGTTACACGATACGGGGCCTACATTCAACCGCATAACCGTGGGTTTAAATATATGTTTAGTGTTATGCCAATTCAAGGAATAAGTTTTTCTTTACACTCAACAAATCGATCTCTACGCTTTAAACATGGGAGGTGGCTAGATTGGTTTAAAAGCCTTGGCGCTGTGTGAAGCGACAAACGTGTGAGATTTGTGAGTGAGGCGTGTCACTTTTCAAATCCCTTCAAATGTGTTACTGGTAAATGACGGTATGCTCAGTCTTCTTATAAAGAAAAACTTATTATCAATCATAGACACAAATAAATCGATGCAGTTGTCCGCGTCGCTAGTCATAAAACTACAATTAGCACTGTAGAAAAGTTGCTGGCATCCTTTATTTCATAAAGAAATCTCAAGTTTATTGACACAGAAGTCCTTTTGAACTCCACTAGATCTCGAAGTTTGTTGCAGTTAGCATTTGTGACTTTATTGACTTTAGAACTGTTGAAGTTTTTTCCGAGTTTCTAGATTGGTACGAACTCTTGAATTCAAAGTGGATTTTTAAGAACTTTCATATTTCAACTTTTATATTTGCTCGGCAGTGCTTTGCACGGCTTGACTTGATGAACCTTTGCTATACTTTTTAATTTCTGTCACGAAACATTGATTATCGGATGGTACATAGACGTTCATAGAATCCATGGTATCAAGATTACCGGATAATAAAAACCGAAAAAGCCATATTTTAATTGGATCTCGGAGTTTGCAAACGAAACACTTTATATCATTTCACCGGTTATACTAGAAGGAGAATGGAAGCTAATGTGTTAGATCATTGACAGGAGTAATCTGCCAGAAACTAGGTACCTCCCACAAGAGACGACTGGTGCCTTTGCCTCAACCGTTGCTAAGTGTGCACCACTAATAGAGGAGATAAACCTGTATTCAGCGATGGAGCCCTGTTATTTTTCAAAGAAACCAACACATATATTAAAACATTAGCTGGTCCGACAGATGATGTTGTTTTTTTTTTTATTTTAAATATTTAAATATGAACAATTTAAATTTTTTAATATTAAATATGTAAGTAATGATAACAGTAGACATGTATATTATACATGTATGTGAGTATATATTATGATGTTATGATGTCAGCTGGACATGGTCTATTTATCTGTAAAAGTGACGACGTAAATAGATTAGGTGGTACAAAACTTAATGACTAGAATGAAATGGACCCGCCGACGGAGACTACTAGGGGGTATCGCAAACAAAACAGACATACCGATAGAGAAAGCGACATCGAATCCAACGTTAAGCTGGGAAAATATCTTTACTCTAATCCCAAATTCCCAATTTATCCAAATTTATCCCAAATTTCGCCATCAAACGCCTCAAGATTTTAGAGGCACTCGATATGACGTAATGAAAGTTTCAAAAGTAAAACTCTAACGTAAATAAAAACCAGTTTCAATATTATATATTAAGAAGCATGTTGCTGTAACGTAACGATTAAACTATTTTTCTATTTTTTTAACGGAAAATATATAAATTACCATAAATAAATAAATACTGGCTGTATCGTAGCGGCTTAGGTGCCAGCCTGTTTGGTGGTAGGACTTCGCTTAAGGATTGTACTATCAATATTATTATTAAGTCGTTAATATCATTAATGGTGTTATTATCTTTCCGTGAAGCCTGCCTACCTAGCTAACACCCCCCAGCTTAACAACTCGTCGTGTTCCGGCCGGGGGCTTGAGAGCCAGTACGTACATTCCTTTCTTCTTGGCCGACAACACAATAGTGATGTTTTTGGTGATACTAATGTTCATGGGCGACGTTGACCATTTACCATCAGGTGGCTCGTCTGCTCGTTTCTCGGCTATTTACATTAAAAAAAAAAAAACGGTAAATGTTAATAATATAAAATATTATATTACTCAAACATATGAAACCGGTAGTAATATTATTTGAACTCATTAAATTTTACAAACATATTTTAAGTTCTCTGAAACACCACTGGCATAAGTGCGGATTTGTTTGCGAAATAAGTGTAGTCGGTAAGTTACTTCGTCTTCTATACCGGTGTGCACTGTATGATGAGCCAATTTTTAAAATGTATAAAAGTGTAAAATAAATTTAATAATTTAAATTGTAATTATCATCTACATTGCTACGAGTGGAATGAGTTTCCAAAATGCTGGCGATACCTCATTTGACAGTTAAATTGATTTACTTCAGTAGTACTTAAAAAATAGTAAATTTAACAGATCATAGATCGATGCGAGAGATTAAGAGCATATATCATCGCGCTGGCCAAGTACGCATTGGAAGATTTTTTGCACCTTTGAGAACACTATGGAGAACTCTCAGGAATGCATGTTTCATCACGATGTATTCCTTCACCAAAGCAAGAGATAATTAATTGTTAATGATTTAATAATACGCACATAATTTGAAAAAAATGTTGAAACTCGAAACTACAACTTATTGCATATAACTAAGTTTTGTATAATATAAATATATATGCAACTAAGCAAATTGTTGAATATGCGTAAAATTCCCTCGTGAAAGTTCGAACACTCACGAGGTACCTCATAAAGATTTAATTTTCTTTGCAACCTGAGCACGTATTTGGGTATTTCCCTAAAATTTCGTATTCCAACATTAAATCCAATGTAATAAGTGCTTATACGCGCCTAATGCCTTCAAACGCACATATTTTCACATTGAACGCAGATTATGACCCTATGAAGTGGGTTAGGAAAACGCTGCAATTTAAACATAAGACCATATATGTGAAAGTACATAATGATATATCCATTAAATCATGATAGATTGCAACTGATGCAAAAACATACACATGATTAATTAAAAATTTATGTTTTTTGCCTTATTACATCATTAGGTTTATTGATATTTTATATAGCCTACATGTATTTTATCTTTGTCCAATTCCGTGTTCTCGCTACATATCAGTTTTTATTAAGATAGGTCAAGCCGTCCTTGGGTTACAACAGGACATACAAACAGACAGAGACAAAAGATTGATATAGTAGTATAGATTAATCGCTAAATATATCACATTTGTTTCGGTGAGTAAACATCACATAAGTCAATGTCATCAACTACTCTCCCCCGCTCTCTCCTCCACAGGACATAGTGGCTGATATTGCCAGGTTTTTTAGGAAGGGATATTGACGGAATCAAGGATTGGATTGCGAGCCGCAACAACTATTACCATCGATGTCGACGTGATGAAGAAAAGAATGTCATCACCATGCCGTGATGCTGCCTATACAAAACATAGCGTGACACAATATATTTTATTTTTTCCAAATCTCGACGGTACAGTGCCTTCTGATTGATGTAAATAATAAATAGCTTCATAATAATAAAAGTTAATAATAAATAGCTTTATTAAACATCAAAATTGTGTACGACAACTGTCTGTTTACGTCAACATCATCATTATTACAACCCATACTATCCTACTATTGGAATCAGGTCTCTTCTTACCACGCGACGGTCACCATGTCAAGTCCATAATCCGCACGCCCTTCTGGACGAGTATGGGTTGGCAGTCTTCACGTGCCTTTGGTGATTTTAAAGAGAACCCTCAGGTATGTATGTTTCCACATTACATTTTTCTTCATCGATGCAAGTTATAATTCTCTGTAAGTAGTACATTACGCGAGTACGCACCTAATTTGACAAATTACAATGCGTACAGGATTCGAGCTGGAGTCTGCGGGAGACCTACGGTCAAACTCGTTGGATACCATTTTTTGTTTACGTATTTACTTATAAATTTAACACCCATGATAAGATGAGTAGTATATAATTAAATGTAAAGTCATGAATATTTCATATTCATAGTGTAAGGGTATACAAAGACCTGTTATTCCTAACAGCGTATATCGTAAAGGCGTTCAACTACTATCTCATACGGAGCCACGCCTCGTTCAGTTACGTGATATCTGCGACTGACATATCCAAAGAATAGGTTTTATTGCTTCTCTCTACTTGTTCATCAGATATAAATAAATACATATTTAAACAGTAAAGAAATGTAATTTTGTAATATTAACAAGTGACTAGAATTTTCGACTGAAATTAATTTTAATTTCATAAAAGTTACTTTCTGCATAGCAAAAATATGTTATTGAACTGCAACCGGTTTTAACGTATAGAAAATTTGTGTTAAACCATTTGTGTATATGAAAATTAAATGACTTCATTAAATTCATCAATGCATACAATTAAAGATAATATTGAATGTATATTAAAACAATGCCCCACGTATAACTCGAGGACCAATTTCGGTTCACTGATCCACTGCGGAATTAGTTCCGGCTGGCTGGCTGGAAAGTTATATTTAGTTACAGCTCGTTTTCGGCAATGTAACGAATGTTGTGTAACTACGTATAAAGTTTTTATCTAATAGTTTAAAGTTAGAAGCTGTATTTTTGTAGTTTCTATTTTACTCGTTTTATCACAAGTAATATGTGATACAATCACAGATTGAAAGAAATCAGCATATAAAATTCATTTCTCTTCGCTTCCTATTTCAAAACATCCTAGTACTTAATGCTTAGCCCGAACGACAGATGGCGCTTATACAGATAAAAAAATTCAACACTGAAAATGCCTACGACTGAAGACGTTACAAAGGCATTTTTAATCCGGAATGTAAGCATTCCCAAGTAAGTCTGCTATTAATTAGCAGAGTTAAAAGCAAACAAGCACGGTCTAAAGAAAACAGGGAAATTTTACAGGCATCCTTTTCAGCCATTGCACAGTACCTATTCATGTAAATACACCCACCATATTTTACCCTGGCGACCCCATTGTTCCCTAGACTTTTTAATTAAGAACTCAGATGAATCGTGCAGTCTTTATAGAATTGGAAAGAAAAACGTTTGTTTGCGGAGGCTTATTTTCAAGCATTGTATGGAATTCCGTGTCCTTTATGAGTGGGGAATGAGATTGGGATAACTTAGGATTTCGCAGTTCGATTTACGCAGTTGAGTTGGTGAAGGTTTTTGCCAAGAGCTTTGGTCAATTATAGCTGCGGTCAATATATTCGAAATTTGGTTTTTGCATTTATTGGTCAGTGGCCAATAATCGCCACTTGATAGCATTCTTAACTATCAATGGTCCGACGAACTGTATGGAATATCTATTGCTGTCTCAGCTGGCTTAGTCTCTGAGCTAGGAGTACATCAGTGACTCCAGTGTGGCGACAGATTTCGTTATTTTGAATTTAGTCGTGTGATGAAGTTTCCATATATCGCTAAGGAACCGTGTTAAAAAGTACAGTCGTGCGAAACAACACAACACATAATAACAGCAACAACAAAATGGTACCGCTTACTTTTTGCTTTTCATTTGATATTTGGCCAAATATTACGCTGCTGAAGATCTTTTTTTTTTTTATTTAACCGAAGCTAAAAGTTCGATACTCGATAGCATACAATAATGAGCATGGTACCATTCTAGTGTGAGTTTATTTAAAACAAGACTCATTTCTTCATATCTGTTAAACCTACAATAATCTTTATTGTTATATAAAGCTAAGGGTAAGTGTTGTGTGTTATGAATAAGTAATGAGTTGCCTAGGGTTAAAAGGATTGACGACAATTTGCAGGACATTAGAGGCTTGGTTTAATAAATGATGTGTATAGTTGCGGCTAAAAGCTGTTTGTAGACAATTTGTAATTAACTTTGCAATAACTAATCCTTTTTGTTGTTTTAATACATGTTTATGACAAAATACTCTAAGTCTCGATGATTTAGTGACCTTTGCATATCTATACTAATGTTATAAACATAGAAAGCTAATTTTGTGTTTGTGTATATGCGGAAGGTAGTCTTTGAAATCACTAATTAAAAAAATCTCTTACCATTTGAAGGGTAGATTGCATTATTATGTATCATCCATCCATCCATCCATCAGCCTTTGGAGGTCCACTGCTGGACATAGGCCTCCCCTAACTTGCGCCACTCTGACCGGTCCTGTGCCTTCTGAATCCAATAAGCAAAATTTTAAAACTAAACTTAACTTAAATTTAACTTAACTGAAACTTAACTTAACTTTTTAACTCTAACTTTTAAGTTTAACTTGTTTTTTTTTTTTAACTTTTTTCTTCTTCTTTATGTATATGGGTTAGCAAAACTGTTCAACCCGAACGAAGTCAGAGCAGGTTTCTTAAACCTTGTAGTAATTACTAGTAGTAAGAATTACGGATCTAAGGAAATTCAACGCTACCACACTGTTTCACAAAACTGCAATACAATACTAAGAAACGGACATAAATACAAAAAATATATAATTTTGTTGATTAAATACAAAAGGCGGTCTTTTCCTTTCAACATTAGAAAAACAGGAAAAAAGAGCTGGTATATATTCTGTTATATAAGTTAACTATAATACAATACAGAAGTATTGTGGAGTACCCACTTTTATTTTCTGCGCCACGTTCAGATTAGTACCCTGTGATAAAGAACTTTTTTATGTTATTAAGAGACTTTATTTCTCAAGATCAAGATTTTGGCGCTTTTCGAGATTTCCATCTCGTTCCTACTTTCATACTATATTGTAAAGAACGTTCAAAAAAATATTTAACATTCAACTATCAATTTTTTTGTCTATAATTATTCAAATGAATTGTAATCTATTAACAAGTAATGTCAACCGGAGGTATTATTATCGCATAAATTCAGCCGGAAATTAATATTTTTCAATTTATAATCGGTAATGAGGTAGGGTTGACAATGTTTGACATTACTTGGAAACTGGAGGGAGAGAATGTATAAAATCCCTTGCATTCGAAGAACAGGGCAGTCTCAGTTCAGTTCTCGTGGTTTCACGTACAAACATTGTGAAAGTGTGGTGATAAATGGTAAAATAAATAGTGAGTGAATCATACATAACTTGATTGTTATTTTACTTATACGCCGAGAGGCGATATCCTGAGAAATAAGATTGTAGGCTGAGAGGCGATATGCCTTAATACAATAAGGCTTCCAATATTATTACGATACAACATGTGCACCGAGCAAACGCCGTCGATCGAATGACCTATTGTCATTTAGTTTTTGGTCCCAAGTAAGGAGAAAGGGCTACTCACCGGAGATACGCGGGAGGGAGGTGGTGAATGCTCATGCGTACCAGCGCAACTGGCTGCGCGGGTTATGTGGGATTCCCGATAAACCTAGGGGCCTGCCTACTAAACACCATTCGGGGTTATTT
>PDGT01000120.1:712230-742273 GCA_003671415.1 Megathymus violae | reverse complement strand
AGGGATCGCTAGGACACGCAAGCCCCCCCACCGCGACAAGGTGACAGCCCTCGGGGGGGGAACCTAACCTAACCTAACCTAACCTAACCTAACCTAACCTAACCTAACCTAACCGACACAGTAAACAAAATTATGATAGACAAGAATAAGAGAAATGTATTTTTGCAATATTGTGTAAAGATAGCGAACAAAGCAATCCAAAGGAATAAATAAGAAATATAATTTATGTTGTTCAAATATATTGAAATATATGGCGAATAGACATAAAATTTATAGTTTAAGAAATAAAAATGTAATAAAGTTAGTATAGCAATATAGCACTTATTAAATAATGAGCATAAGTTGAAATAGTATAGCTGAATAAGGTAAATATAAAAAGGATAAGTATACTAATAATAAACTGTAAAAAGTTAGCCACATAACATAGACATGGCAATGTATAATATAGACCATAAGAACGCATATGTACAATAAATAGTAAATATATAAGATAGTAAGGAAATGTAATAGTTTTAAGACCAAGAATGTGAAGCAATGTTAGTTATAAGGAAATTTATTGCATAAACATCAATAAAGAACGACCAGGGCCCTGACGAGCAATGTCAGGGGACGATTTTTATTGTAGCTCGCGGGCCGGACCTGAGAGCGCCCGGACAGGTAGGATTAAAAAAAAAAAAAAAAACCTAACCTAACTTTAGCCTAACTTTATTGCTTTAGGATCATCAATTTCCTCTAAAGGAACTAATTCCATATGATCCAAGCTTAGATACTCGTCTATTACTGCCGGATAGCTGATATTTAAAGTTTCATTTTTTGTTAATCTGTTTTCTAATAATTGTAACCGTTTTTCAGCTATTTCCTTTGAAGCAGTTACTTCAGGAAGGTCATGTTTGTAAGGAAGACGCATCCTTCATCTTCATCCCTTCTAGTTGACTCAGCGAAGTATTGTTCACACCGTCTTTCATCATCTGTGAACAGTGATTCCTTTGGTTGTGAAATATCCGCTTTCAGTTCCCAGAATCTTTTTAATAAATTATTGCTTTCATTATTTATGCAACAATGAACTTTTATTTGAGAAAGGAGCTTGGTTTATGCACTGGCTACCCCAGACAATATCCACCCCAAACTAGTGGCCTGTGCCACTGATGTCCCAAGAGGACCTTTCTTCATACCCTCCTTCAGGATTTGGCAGTATACTTCAGCTCCCAAAAGAAGATCTATTCTGTTAGGCGTGTAGTATTCGGGATTTGCTAATTCCAAATTATTTAACTCTGGCCATTTTAATGCTTTAATTTTATTTGTTGGCAGATGGGAGGTTATATTTTTAAGTACATAAGCCTTTACTGAGATTTTGATATTTACATCAATCCGGGACCGTACTTCGATGGTAACCATCGCCTTGGAAATCATAGAGTTATTTTCACCCAAACCAGTTATTTTTCCACTACAGTGATATTTCTTTAGACCTAAATACTGAACAGTAGATTCAGTAATAAATGACGACTGTGACCCTTGATCAAGGAGTGCATGGACGTCATAACCTTCACCGTTTCTGGACATGACTTTAACGAGGGCAGTGGCGAGCAAGACCTCATGATGCACCCTGCCGGTTGAGAAACAGGATACCAATTTTGCTGATGTAGTGGCATCATCTGAAGAAACAATACTTTCTTTTTCTTTACGATTCATTACCGTGGAACCTTCACCATTAGGATGTAGCAGATAATGATGATTTCGCTTGCAAATGCGACATTTAAAATTATTGTGACAATCTTTGGCCAAATGATTTTCACCCATACAAATGAAACATACATTATTTTCCAGAACAAATTGACGTCGCTCTAAAACCGACTTTTTCTGGAACCCTTTACAATTTGTCAGTCTGTGACTTTCCTTACAATATAAACACGAAACGTTTGTAACATGCAATGTTTTACTAGTTTTATTATTATTAATGTGAACATTCCTCTGTCCTGGAGTTTCCCTGGAGAGAAGGAACTCATTAGCTTTAAATCGCTTTGTTAAGAACTCTTCGAATTCCTTATAGGTAGGTAATTCATTAGTTAAACTCGCTACGTAAAATTCCCACTGACATCGCGTCTCGTTATCTAATTATAAGGTCAATATATGGATAACTAGTATGTCCCAACCTCTAGTGTCGATCCCTATATTATTTAAAGTAGCCAAACAGTCGTTAGTTGTATCTAATAGATGTTTAAGACCGTGTACGGACTCGGTAGATAAATTTTTTTGACTTAAAAATCGTCTCAGAACGTGATGCGAAATATATCTTTTGTTATTATATCTTTCTGTTAATAATTCCCAACACCGTTCAAAATTACAATCTTGAATAGGGACATGCCTCAATAATTGTTCGGCTTCCCCTACTACAGAAGTTTTAAGGTAATGTAACTTTTGTACATTAGTAAGTGCCGTGGTTGTTATTATTAAAGAATTGAACAAATCTTGAAAAGATGACCATTCCGAATAATTTCCTGAAAAGGTTGGTATATTTATTTTTGGTATTTTAACATGACTTATACTAGGTATACTAGCAGAACTACAACTTGGATTGCTCACCGTTTGTAACATAAATGCGGAATATTTTTGTTTTATGTCACATTTATATTCAATGTAAATCTCTTCGGTTTTGTCGTAGATGTCATCTTTATCGTAATTGATTGTACTTAATTGTTTTATTGTGAATCGCGTTGTTATATCCTTATGTCCATTTAAAAATTCAGACCATAAATTATCCAAAGCCTCAAGTCTTCCTTCGAGGTATTCTTTAGTGATTCTCTGTTTTGGAGATTTTTTAAAATTAACTTGTGCTCTAACCATCCGCGATTGAACATCTAGTTGGAAGTTAACAAGCGATTCCATTTTTTGCCGTAAAATTCTAAGTTATTATTATCCACAAATTAATAACAAAAATTTTCTAAGTCTTTTAACAAAATATTTAAAATAATTTTAATCGGGCATAGGTTCCCCGTCTCAACCAAATTAACAAAATTATTCTAAGTCTAAATTAGCATGCACACGAAATAACTAAGTTCTTAAAACTAACACGAAAATAAAGTTAAAGTCCAATAAACAAAAGAAACTAGTAAATTATCACGAAAATATTATAAGTTCAAAAGTACTAAGTTTTAGAGTTCAAATTTGCTCTTTAAATTAATATGAATAATTGTTCTTACTCACAGTTTCACTTCACAAACACTTATCCTTGTGACATCACGTCACACTTCCTCCGAGATCCGGTGTTGCTGCACCTTTGTAACGTCACGTCCGTCCAGACATCAACACACCCGGCTGCTTCTTTGTCAGTTCGCCTGACAGTCTCCTCCCACGAGGATACCGTCGGAAATTTCACCGCTTTGATCCAAAACCGGCTGGTTTCCCTGTTTGCAGTTGCGGCAGCGATCCACTATCCCACAAACTTATTCCAACAAAAAAGTCAGCTGATTCCGTCAATAGACAGATTCGGCTCAAAAGGACCATGTACAATTTCGCACAGACGGACGAGTTTTATTTGGAGCAATCCAACTTTGGATGTCAAAAAAATAAACCGTATTGTCTTAGTACATCATTTATTAAAGTAAAATACATAGTCTTATGTATTTTACAAAAAACTTTAATAGCGTGATTCAGGATAACTGATAATATTTAGTGGCGCCATCTAGTTTGTGAACCCTGAATCACTTATGTTAAGGCTGTCGTTTACACAGAATATGTAACTAAATTTGTAAATAACCGGAATAAAAGTAGAATAAAACATATCCTAATAACATTGAAAATATAGATTTATAAGAGAAACATAATAAAACACTATTATATTAATTGCTGCTAATGATAAACATAATAACAATTGATAATGAGGTGTTATTGGAAATCATGTATCTATACAAATAAATATAATTAAGTAAACTAATAATATTAATAACAGCGCCCGGACAGGTACACACAAAAAAAAACCTAATCTAACCTAACATACTAAATACCCTACTTAATTAACGCAGCCGCTATCCGCTAGAGGCGCTACTAATATAAATAACTAATCGCTTCTCTTCTATTCAAGTCCTTAAAAACCTTCAAGTCCTTTTATTTACTTAAAAAAAAAAACAACGCCACCTCATTACTAACTTGACTCACACTCAACAGCAACGTGTTATTTATTTCTTTACATGACACTATTAGATCCAAACTATTTTTATTGTGATACAACTTAATCAATACAACAGCTATCCGCCATGGGCCCTAGTAGTTTAAACTAACCCGATATCCTTGGCCTCAGCTTAGTAACGCCAAGCAGTGTTCTTAGTCCTAGTTTACAGAAACACTGATATGTCTCCTTCACGTGTCCACTTTTAGATTCAAACCAAGTAAATAAACACAGCAGCTACCCCCTAGGGGCGCTGGAAGCAAACATTTACACGTAATATCGACAAAAACTCAACACTTGAAACGTGCACAAACCCAAGGTATTTGACCGAATTTGAATTCTGTATCTGGACTCACTTACCACTTCAACCTCCTTAACACGAAACAAAATAAACTCGTGTGCTGTGTTTGAGCGTGTCGGTTACTATCTCCACTGCGCAAATGTTAAAAATTGCCGCTTCTACTACTACATCAAACTTCTATGTTATTACGTTCGTTATATATATATTAGTATGGCTTTGCACTAATTAAAAAAAAATTTGCTAAATTTGAATTAATTTAACTAATTAAATTACTATTAAATAATGTAATAAATATCCTGTGCACTCCTTTTGTATACAATTTGCTTTAGTAATACATTATGAAATAGCACCTACTTATTGTGTTATCACTGTGCTGGACTTCTATTAAATATTGTAATAAATATACTGTATACTCTAAACTTGCAGCATCAAATTTCTATGTTATATAAAATCTATATGGTAATATTTTTGTTGAAAGCCTAGATTAAGTCACCATAAAGTACAATGTTGCTTTAGTAATACATCTAATAATCTGCTTAATGTGTAAACGGTATAATATTGTATTGCACCTGCTTGTTTAACTGTTACTGTATATATTATTATTATTATAACTGTATTCATTATATTATTATTCATAATAAGTTATGTAATTTCCATATCTCCTGTACATCAAAAATAATAAGATAAGGTAAAGTTTAGCTTGTATACATGTAAATAATAAGATAGGGTTAATTTTGCTTTGTGTAAATGTAAATATTTTGATCATTATCCATTTCTATATATTCTTTGATACGGGCATGTCAGGGCAAGTGTGTATGTGTATGCGAGTAGATATACATAGACGGTACTAGAGTATAACATGAACATGCGTCATAGAATACTTTGTGAACAAAATGTAATTAATATTTGCGCATAATGTAATCGTAGAAATACGAAATATTTCATGTCTATATAAGATTTATATCTGCAAATAATGTTTGCATCATGAGACGAACAGGGCCGCGAATTGTATCAAATCGCAGTCGCCCCCTGCCAACTCACATGGTGCAGAAAAAAAAAACTAATAACAATACTGTGTAAAATTCTGTAAATTTTGAGAACTCAAAAAAACATAAGCCTGCCTTCTTACAGTTATTAGAATAATGACCACGACGAAAACAGTTGTAGCAAACCTTATAATTGTGTAATGTTTTTAAACTTTCACTGTTACTGAGACGCAAAAACTGAGGACAAGTGTGTAAGCTGTGATCTGTGTCGCAATTCGGACAACAAGAACTAGTCGGTGAATTCGGTGAACCTTTGTCCACGGAAACCAAAGCCTTTATTTTGTGATTCTTGGATTGCGGGTTCACAGGTACCGATTTTGACTGAACTGTATTTCTCAACTCTAAATTTTCTAACACATCTGCCCTATTTTGTAAAAATTGAATAAAGATTTTAAATAGAATTGATTGATTTTTGTCTAAGCTCCCCATAAATTCCTCCCATTCACGCAACGTCTTGTTGTCTAATTTTTGACTGATTATATATAGTAATAAAGCATCCCAACTAGTAACTGGTTCATCTAATGCACTTAATGCTCGTATGTTTTTATTTACTTGATCTATCAAACGTTTTAAATATACGGAAGATTCTTTGTTGAGTTGTTCTAAATTGAACAATGCTGTAACATAATTCTGGACAAGTAGTCGTTTGTTATCAACCCTTTCACAAAGAAGATTCCAAGCCACCTCATAATTTTGAGCAGAAAACTCGTATGACTTTAACATTACAGCTGCTGACCCATCCAAAGACGACCTTAGGTAGTGAAATTTATTAATGGGGTCAATGTCGTCGCTGTTGTGAATGAGACTAGTAAAGGTGTCTCGGAAACATAAACAAAACTTTTCATGATTATTCCAAGTTATATTCTTCATTACATACGAGTTAACAAAATACTATTCCGATTGCTTTTAATTTATCCTTCGACGGCAAGTTTGTATATTTTCGTTGATGGTTAGTTCATCATTTTAAGACCCACCGGTCCTACACCCCAGTGGTCGGGTGTCGCACGCGCACCGGCCGCGTATTGTGTGCAGATTCGGGTGAATTAGTGGGCGCGTTGTTTAGCACACACAATCGGTGAATCTCTAATAAAGCCTTGTATGCTAAAAGTTGCAGAAGAGCTTTTAACCCAGGAATCTCAAAAGAAGATATGCGAAATGCCACTTTCTAACGACACAGTGAAGTCACGTATTCAAAAAATGTCAACTGATATTGAGGAACAAGTAATTGATAAGATAAAAAGAAGATAGGATTTGTAATTCGAACATGTCGCCCATTTAACGACTTAACGTGTTTTAAAGGTAGTCTACTTCGCGTACGTAAGGGCATTATTAGAAATGCTAGCCAGATCTGGTCTCCATTTTATGCAATATACATTAACAATATTGAAAGAGTTCAAAGGAAATTTATTTCCTTTTTAAACTACAAATTTAAACACTGTGGTAATTCATACCTTAATGACTGTAATTACTTTAAGATTCATACACTTAAAGATAGACGAATTCTTCTGGATATGGGATTTTTTTTTCGATATTTTGCGTGGTGAGGTTGATTGCGCTGGCTTGTTGAGCGGAATAAAATTCAACATACCACTTAAACGCACCAGACATACTGCTAATTCATTATTTTTTATACCAATCCATCACACAAATTACGGAAGTAATAGCATTCTTACGAGACTCCCTTCAACATATAACGCTCAATTCACGGATATCGATGTATTTATAGGCAGTAAAAGAGATCTCAAAATTAGGATCATTAAGCACTTTGCAAATTTAAGGGAGACTTAATGCTCACACTTTATAATATTTTTTTAATATTCTTTTAATTAGCCTTATTTAAAATCCTGAAAATGGTAGTAGATGTACCGAATCCGACTCCTATAGCTATAGTATAGTAAGCTATATAGTATATGGTACAGCTCAGATTGTTACAATATTATTCACTGCCCCTCAATCACTCGCAAGTTAATATAATTATCTACTATTTATTTATTTATTTATTTATTAAAAGGTCGCCAACATTCTATACACCATTACATTTTCAAATAAATATTGCAAAAAGGTCAAGGTAAGTGCTAGAATAATTATAGGCAACGACAGCATGTAAACAAGACATCAAGTTACATAAAAAATTAAATTAACATAAAATTAAAATTAAGTTAACATTCAACAAAATCGAACAGGAATTGAAATATTTTACAAAAATTAACTAATAAATTGCTTCTGAATTATAAAATAATAAAATATTGAAGTCGGTGAATGAAAAGATTAGAATAGTAATTTTAAATAATAGTGAATTCATACAAAATTGCATTAAAAAAAAAAAAAATTAAAAAACAATTTAATCAAATTTCAGGTTTTCTTAGAGATTGCAAAAAGTTTATTTTTAAGGCTACGTGTGGTGTCCAGAAATAGGTCTAATTCTATGGTTTTAACAGTTTTGTTATATTCCCTAATGATTCTATTTAAAGGAGAATTTTGTCCCAAATTAGACTTACATGGTAAATCGTTAATAATGTTGAATCTAGAGTATCTAGCAATCTTATACGGGATAGCAAAGTTTAAAGATGTTAATAGTTCTGACACATCTAAAGAGCCATTTGCAAGCATAATAAGAAACGCCATGTCCAGCATGCGTCTTCGATCCTTTAATGTTTGCATTTAAAAAAAAGTTAATCTGTCGTAATAGGAGGTAATTTTATTTGCTATATTACACGAGTAAATTAGGTGCCACAGAAAACGTTTCTGTACACTTTCGATACGTTTAATATATATGTCATAGTTTGGGTTCCAGGCTACGCTACAGTATTCCAATCCGCTACGAACAAGAGAGTTGTATAAAAGGATTTTTGTTTCGCTAGATTTGAATTCGCAAATATTGCGTAAAACGAATCCAAGATTTTTGAACGCTTTAGAACAAATTGTATCTATATGAGTGTTGAAACGAGTGTTGAATACCGAGATCTTTTATGCTATTAACTTAGACTAATGAAGTGTCTAAAATTTTATATTCGTTAGAAGAATTGTGTTTCTTGCGTGAGAAACGAATATAGTTACACTTGGATACATTTAGGTGCATACCGTTATACTCACACCAAGCTGCAAGTTGGTTAAGGTCTTCTTGTAACAGCACCGCTTCCATGGACGAGTTTACAGCCCTAAAAAACTTTAAATCATCTGCAAATAAGTAATATTTGGACTGGGCAAAGCAACTACCAATGTCGTTAATGAAAATGTTAAAGAAAAATGGACCTAAATGTGAGCCTTGAGGCACCCCAGAATTTACTAAAAATGATTGCGATGAGTAACCGTTAGCTACTACACGACATTCCCTATTTGTCAGATACGATTCACACCAACTCAGAAGTGGTTCACCAATTCCATAAATTGAAAGCTTATGAAGTAATGCTTTAATTGAAGTAATGCTTGAATGCTTATGAACTTTGTGGTTAACTCGATCAAATGCCTTACTGAAATCGGTGTAAATCGCATCGACTGAAGAGCGCTGATCGAGTGCCAAGGACACATCATTAATAAAAGACGTAAGGTTAGAAGTTGTAGACCTAGCTTTCATGAAGCCATGCTGACGAATATTTATAATTGGTTTAAAGTGCCAGGTAAGAATAGGATGAATTAGCTGTTCAAAGACTTTAGCTAGCACGGGAAGGATCGATATGGGTCTGTAGTTCTCTATTAGGTCCTTTCTACCCTTCTTTAATATAGGAACTACAAGTGCCGACTTCCAGCAGGAAGGAAAAATGCCAGTTAACAATGATTTGTTGTATATCATTGTCAGCGGTCTAGCTAATGCATGAGCGCATCCAGATACGAAGACTGAAGGTATCTCATCAGACCCTGCGCCCTTATATAAATCAAGTCTTTTTAATACTTTTAAAACTTGATCGTTTTTGAATTTTATTAATGTAAGGTAGTTACTCGTCAGCATGTCTACCCGATCCATAGGACCAGAAGAAGGATAGTCAAAACGACCAATATTAAAAGCGGCGGAGAAGTTCTGTGCAAACAGATTACAAATATCGTTTCCGTTTGTAGCTATACTGCTATCAAGATACATTTCAGCGGGATACACGTTCTGACTCTTTTTTTATGCTTTATAAAAGACCAGAAGAGTTTGGGGTTAGATTTGAGATTTTGTTCAAGTCGATGTATATAAACGTTATAGCAGTTGGTCATTAGATGATCAGCTCGTTTCCTTGCTAAATCAAAAGATAGAATATCAAGAGGATTATTGTTAAATTTTCTAAGTTTATTTCTATACTTTAGTTTTTCACGCAGGATACCGATTAGATTATTAGAGAACCATATTGGATACTTTTTACTTCTACTCTTAGACTTGGGAACATATTTAATAATAGCAGAACGAATATGAGTATAAAATTTAGCGACCATTTCGTTAACGGATGTACAATTTTGAAACTCATTATCCCAACAAATCATATTAAGTTCATTAACAATTTGAGAGTAATCTGCTTTGTGAAAACAAAAATGTTCGTTTTTGTTTGGCTCTAAGACCTTGTTGGTGTTACGAAAAATGTTGAATTGTAGAGGTGGATTCAAAGGGTCTATTACTGATAGCGGGTCACTAATAGATAAACATGAGATATTTATATTGCTTAATACTAAATCCAAAATTTTATTTTTATTATTTATTATATTATTATATTGTTTCAAATTATTTAAAGAAGTAAAGTCGATAAAGAGAGATGAAAATATGCCGCCCGAGGTAGTTATTTCGGGAGAATCAGGGGTTGCAGATGAGTGCCAGGGAATGGATCCCAGATTAAAGTCGCCCATTAATATCGTATTAGTATCATTAATGTGGTCCATGAATAGATTAGCATTATAAATAAATTCTTCTAAAATATGTCTTTGTATAGGTGGAGGTAAATAGACAGCGCATAAATGTAGTATGTCAGTTTTCCCTAAGTCATTATGGCATTCAATTTGTACCCAAAGATCCTTACAATTGGACTCATATTCGTGCAACCGTTTTGAAGGAAATCGTTTGGATACCTCCATCTTTATAATTGTGAAACCCACTAGTTTCCCTATCCCGCATATACACGATGTAACGACTATCAAATAATTCAGAATCGAAGACGCTGCTGTTTAACCATGTTTCCGTCAATGCTACTACATCATAATTATTGCATAAAATATTATTAAAAAATTCTATTGTTTTAGTTCTTAAACCTCTAACATTTTGATAATAAAAATTTAACATATAGAAAATAATAATTAAAAGATACTTTTGACGACAGATAAACCCGTCTCGATGACCGGAAAAAACACAACATATTACTCAATAATTTACTTAAATAAACTTATATCTAAGTACTTACCTGCTCTGTGCTGTCCGTCGAGCTTGCACCTGAAAAATAATTAAACCTAAAATCTAGTAATTAAATACAAGCAATAATTATAATAATTTTAATATTTAGCTAATACTTACCTGAGTGTGATTTATCATAAAGTAAAATAAAATATATTTCATCGGATATACTTGGAGACCGATAGGAACCTATATGTTTTCCTAGTCTATGATAGTCGTCTATTTATGTCAATTGTGGAAAAAGACTTTTGGGGTTTTTTTTTCTGCAACGGCCCACGCTCGCGTGCAAACATTTTACTTCAACGATCGTCTCAAATATATCCGAAAACGGCTTCAACCAAGCATTTTTGTCATCTTTTCTTTTTCACCAATCCGAAACTCCAGCATCCTCTACAGATACTTTGCAATGTTAACAAAAATAATTAATAACAAAAATTATTTTAAAGCAATTAAAAAAGATGTAAAGGAGATCCAAATAATTATGATAATTTATTTAATACAGTTATATCTTTCACTAATATATAATTAGAATTGTCTGTCTTTCTGAGAAATACTTTCCCGTCTCGTACCCAACAGTATCTGTAGCTTAATTCTTTGGCTTTGATGCGGGCCTCGGTATGAAGCCGCTTAGTTTGCGGAGTAAGATGTTCACACACGTATACTGCACTTTTTTTATTGCCGCCGTACCCCAATTGGCTGGTGTTGAGTTTGTCCGTGGGATTGTCGCGGTTGAACTTTATTGCACTTGCTAAAAAAGTGTCGCGAAGACGACAGCTGCTAAATCTTACTAGAATTGAGCGTGGCCGAGGGCTTTTTGAATTTTGTTTAGCAATACGAGCGCAGTAATGCAAGTCGGTCTCAAACAGTGGGCACTTGATGGTATTAGCCAGTTGCGTAACTGTGTTGTACAAGTTCTCGTTTTTGTGTTCTGGAACGCACTGTATCTCAATATTACAAGCGCGAGACAGCTGTTCTGTGTGGTTCACTCGCTTTTCTAGGTTTTCTGTAACCGCTCTCAAATGCTCGTTTTCACTTTTGAGTGTGGTTATTAAGGTTTTCTGTGCTTCACACTCGCGAATTATTTTTTTGTGTTCAGTGTTAAAGTGAGCGAGCGTTTCGTCTAATCTATTTAATTTAGCCTGGATGTCGCTGATTTGAGTATTGAACTTACTATTTAACTCTTCTCTTATTATGTCGCGAATAACATCTGCAGAGATGCAATCACAAGTAGCCGAGGACCGGGACTTCACGCGTTGAGTTATGTTATCGTGATATGGAGAAGGAAATAACTCGGTCTGTTTGAGTGTGGATGCCGCAACAGGTGAAGAACGTACTGGCTTATTCGTCTTGTCGCCAACTTTTGGTTCCTTAAAACCGGAACATTTTTGCGTATTCATTGCAAATAACTATTAACGCCGTCGACGACGATGACTCAGCGTCTCTTCAAACAATTGTGTTCTGATATGAACTCTGAACATGAAACTCTACTTTTCCACACGGAAGTGCGTTGGCTTTCCAAAGGAAACATGCTGTTCAGGTTGTTTGAACTAAGGAAGGAAGTAAAAATATTTTTAACAAACAAGGAAAATAAAGAGCTGCTGGACCAGTTCTGTGAGTCCAAATTTCAAATACGTTTAGCTTATTTGGTCGATTTTTTCACGCAACTAAATAAATTAAACCTTCAACTGCAAGGGACAGGAAATTTTAAGTTGCAAGGCATGAGCAATATATTTTCATATCAAGATAAAATCAGTGCGTTTATCGCTAAAATTGATCAACAAGGTCGAAAGTAATAAATTTTGAACTTTTGAAGAATTTTGGAGCCAAAAGGCATTTTTTTTACCAAAATTTCGAGACATTGCTATTCGTTAACTAACCTTAATTTCATCGACATATCTATGTGAGCAGGGGTTCTCGGCGCTTCTCATTATTAAAAACAAGCACTGAAATCGGTTGGATGCCACTGACGATATGCATTTGGCCAACCAACCAACCAAACCATGAACCAAGGATTCAGAAGTTAGTAAAGAGTATGCAATCACAAAAATCGCATTATAAACCGTAATGTGAAAAATTTACCATAATAATATATAAGTAATAAAAATTAAAATACTGAGGGCTTTAAATAATTTTATTCGTGTTTTATTTATACATGAATTAGAACAACCCTCCATTTATTTACATTTAGGTACTTTATATTAACTACAAACTAATCAACCAACTTGGTGGTCCATGGCAAGACAGAAATTTTGTCAAATGATCCCTCATGACTATAAGGTTAAGAAACACTGGTTTAGACGATTACCTTATTGAGACTAACTTAAACACGCTACATCAGTCACGTTGTGGCAAATAAGCGAGAAGTTACTGACGTAATTCTATTTTTTGCCGGCCGTCGCCGAGTGAGCCGTGACGGAACATCTCGGTCGTGTTGTGTCCATTCGATGTTTATCACAAGGAAAATCAATGAAAAGATTGACCGCCTATATTTAGTTTATTGGCACAGGGGTTACATTTTATGATATGAGCAAAACGTCCCGCGATGGAAGAGCGATTCCGATATGGCCACGTTCGGCAGCTGCTGGCCGTGCGTAATGTTGTCGCGCTGCCGGAACACGTTTAATATGGACCCACGAGGCAAGGAATACTATTGAGGGAACTTCGTCTTGATCAACGTAACATGTACATTTTTACAAATCAATTATTAAAGTTCAGGTCATTGTAAATTTTAATTGCAACATGTCAGTTTAGCTTCGTACTTGTTCCCTCCGTACTTCGGCGTTTTATTTACAAACTGGATACATAATATTGCAAATGGCGAGCGATACAGGTAGAGACGCATTACAAGCAGTCGAACGGTGGAGCGTTCAGCGGAACAATGCGTCGATAAGCGGATAAAGCGCTGAGTGGTTAATGGCGATCCATTATCGCGGGCGAGTCGCGCACATTTTCCAACGGCTGCCAAGACGACACGGTGTATATTACGGTGTACACATGGTGCTCATTTTATTGTGAATTAATTTAAATTTCGTACATTTTTCATTTCATTTAGTTTAATTATCTGGTATCGGACAGCTTAAACTACCGATTGAAACTTTTGAGCAAGTTCCACTTGACAGCGTTTCTGTCCAAAGTCCGCCAAAGGATGCAATGCCATTCTCAATCGTACCGTGACTCCTCACTAGTCGATGAGAACGGGTATGATCTCCATGTTGCTAAACGAACTGTCTAGACTAATATTACATTAAAAACCTTAGGACCGTTAGTGTTGCATGTGTTGTTCGGAGTGTAAAGCACTAATGCACGGACCACGTCGCTGGTAATGTGAAACCACTCAGTGGAGAACTGAGAGCGACGGAGCAAAGAGCGGAGGGCAAATCTTTAAGCATAGATTTTAAACAATGACAAGCGCTATAAAGAGCGCACTAATGTACCGTTTAGCCGACAATGGCGCGGGTGAGGAGCCTAGGGGTGCCGAGTGCATCGGATATGGACACGGTTACAGATTCGGTCACTACTGTTGAACTATTATATTGTCAGTGTTGCTCCCTCCACTGGTCTTCTATTAAATTGCTTAAAGCTACTTGCTTGATGATTTAATTAGTAAATTAAATGACGGTTGTGTCAACAAAAATAATTTTAATTAAATTTGTGAAATACCTTTTCGGACTACAAACTTATTTCAGTTCTCCAAACTATGCAAACACAGTCATGTAAATTCTTTCGATTTTCTCCTAAGCACATTACGTTGTCTCAATATGTCTCTGACTGCAATCGACTGCTTACGTAGTTACTTGCAGGGAAGAAGTCATCGTATTGACTTTAACGAAACCTAATATAACAGGTCACAAATATGTGCTGGCGTACCACAAGGTGGTTTATTGTTTCCTCTGCTTTTTTCGATGTTTATTAACTTCAGTAGTTTCAATCTTGTTTTTCTCTACCATATGCTGACAACTTTTAGATTCAACAACAAGCTATCCTTTTAGATTTGCCTGAAGCCGTAGACAATAGGTATAAATAAGGATTAAAATTGTATTTCGGACTGGAGCGTTTTACACGGCCTTATCGTAAATCTCTCTAAAACATAATTTATTATAATAGGTAGTTTTAAGACTTTTAGCAAGAGTGGATTGGGTAAATTGACCACCAGTAATTTTTGATGGGGTTACAATCATTTACTGTGGTACTGTTAAAAATTTAAGATTGGTCATAGATAATTGTTGACTTGAGGTCCGCATATTGGATCAGTCAGTAAGAAACCATTTGGGGTCATGGGCTTACTCCATAGGCTCCAGAACTGTCTCCTCACTGCTACCCAAAATTGCACTCGCTCATACCTTACTTGTTTCTATCCTTGACTACGCCAACATATGCTATATAGATGTAACTGAGGAGCAACTAAATAAACTTAAGCTTCTCCAAAATATGTGCATAAGATTTATATTTGGCCTCCGCAAATATGATCATATCTCTAAATATTAAACCACCACCATTTATCACTTTGTTCGTTCCTCTTATAACCTTTCCCTTCAGGTGCCTGTTAATTTTTTTTCTTTTTACTCTAGATCCTTTACCACTATCATTCTATGTCTTTGAAAATCCCTTCCCGTTAAAATTCCCTGTGCTCAGTCACTTGCTAGTTTTAAAAAACAGATTAAAGAATTTTATCTTGCTATGTGAAACCTTTTCTCTTTAATCAATGTTACTTTTGTTATCACCTAATTTCTGTTATCAGTTTTAACTTTTCGACGTTATTTGCACATTATTGTAC
Organism: Megathymus violae; assembly: GCA_003671415.1. Classification (NCBI taxonomy): domain Eukaryota; kingdom Metazoa; phylum Arthropoda; class Insecta; order Lepidoptera; family Hesperiidae; genus Megathymus; species Megathymus violae. Next base: position 726,637 of record PDGT01000120.1, on the reverse strand, counting down.
ACAGTTACCTCATTGTAAGATCTATAATAATATAGTCCTCTAAAAAGAGGCTGTCTGGAAGAGATCGCTACCTTGGCGATAAGGTCGCTTTTTGTGTACCTAATTCAACTTTTAAATGACTATTTGTTATATTGTTGGGAATAGTAGAGCTAATGGGAACTGGGGGCCTTTTTTATAGCACATTTATAGGAGGTTTTGTCCTTATCCGCACGTGGTGTGACTGATTGGAGATTGCAGTTCTAGACGTTCAAAACATAATGAAGCTGCTTTCCGTCGTTGTCTGTGACATTTTATCCAGCTAGATTTCAGATGGTTATGTCGCTGACGATCGTTCAACAGAGCCTGGCCGGGCAGGGTTGAGATACGTGGGTCTTGAGATTTTCTCCACATAATTCACACATTCGGGATATCCTGAACGAATTAATTGAGAATGTATTTTTTTTACGTTTTTGAAACACCGACATCCCTACTAAGATCCCCTCGCTCCCCGCGACGGCTGTTTGTAACAAATTATTATGGAAATGTGCACATTGAGACCAATCACCCACGACGTCGCTGATTGCTCTCGATTGGTTTTATGTTGAGAAAAGTAATGGTGCATCATTATGGCCATCGTCGTTTTAATCTGAAAGGTGCATCGGTAATCGAAAGGGCATTTAAAAGTACTTTATCGCCACCAACGGAACAGTACGTGAACAGTGATACTCTACCAGTATAACGCGTGCTTCGAACTTTTTTCGATATAAACGACATCACCAAATAGCATACTAACCCTGAACTCATTATTTTCTCAAAATTGCTTATCACTATTTATTTATTGCTAGTTTTATTGATTTTAAGGTTATGTACCGCAATAAAAGTTCCGACAATCATTCTTGATTAACCAAGAAAATTTTATAACATAACCATAGCATAATAGCAATAATACTATGCAATACCATATAAATAACTTGTATGCAAAATTTTGAACATTCAATTATTAAATTTCATTATTAAATTAATAATAATATAAGTATAATTTTAATTATATATAATAAAAATCGAACTCCAAATTACTCAATGAACTATTACTGTAAAACAAGAATAATTATATGAATAAGTAAATGAATATATTTGTTATATATTAGGATGTGGAATATGCAAAGTATCAATTAATTTCAAATTCAGAAAAACTAACTTCCAGATATATAAATAAGTGTTGATAAGTAATACATAATTATTACTCCCCCAGCGGTTGGGAACATTTTACAGCGCTGAAGGCGGCCGCTAATGTGTGCAAACAATTACTGAAGACGAGTCGTGGCAGTGGGGTGGTGAACGGAGGGGAGGTATCTAATTTGGCAGTTCCTTCCGGCAGAGGGCGCGCTCGATCTAATCGCGCTTCCGCCACTCTCCGCTTCTGTCAAAGACTTCAATTACGGGTACGATCTGTCATGATCTCTAAAAGAACGCTGTTATTTACCAAACAGCGTTTTTCTCTCCTGCTCCGTGCATTAGTACAATAATTTAATATTTTTTCTACAATTAGTGTCGTATAGTACCTATATACATAATTCATGCCGTACCTGACCGTGACGGTATACACTTAATTCGATACAAAATGTCCAATTATCCTTGCTTTAAATGAAATAAATCGACTCTTAGTTTCAGAGTATCTCAATACTCTGTGCCCATGCCAACCTTAAGTTGGCTATCGTGCATAAAGGGTGTATGTAAGGGTCGAAGGATAAGGTAAATCATCAGTAGTGATCGAGATGTTGAAGTATACTTTACATAAGTATGGCGTACGTTGTCAATAATAAAGGTAACAGTTAGGCCCTGTTACTGCTTCTTATCGATCGACAAAAATTCTTTGGTGTCCCTTACATTGCAGCTGGACGGCGGTGGCCACTGACCGTCATGTGAGTCTGATAGTTTGTCAGCCGTCACTATAAAAAATAAATAAATACTAGAAAAATTAATCGTTCTTATATTTTCAGGGTGTCGTGAGTATAAGGGTAAATAATTTACGTTTTTCCAATACTCAGCAGTAGCCGAAAGTGGCATGTTTCTTGTTTAGAAACGTTCCTTTCTGAATGAACATTTCCTCCGTCTTCAGAGAACCCCTCGCACGGTACAACCGCAGCGGTTCCCAATGACAGCGATCCGGTGAACGTTTATCGGCCGGCTGGTACATACGCGGTACTGCGGCCTCGCCCGTCCGCGGAGTGTAACCCTGTCCGTACACCGCCCATATTGTACAACTGGATTAGAACCATGGACATTCCAAATTTATACGTTTGATGAAATTTATATCGTCTCTCGCGGTATAATAGCTCTGAGTTTCCGATCACTTCACTGTAACGATGACGAAGCTACTATCTGATACGTATGTGTTTCGTACAGTAAGTAGGTATGTCTGATGCGGTGCGCTAGAGCCTTCATCCGCTGTTCTGTTGTACAGCTTCCTGCGGACCCGCCGGCCGCGGCGGATCTCGCTGCAGTTTACATAATTACCCTCCCTGCGACACTTCCGCCCGCGCTCCGCCGCCAGGAAGCGTCGAGGGCCTGAGGATGTAATTAACTAAAATTATCTGCAAAATGCTGCTCATGTAGTAATGAATGAGACGAGATCACGAGTATAAAGTTTTTTTGTCCAACAAAATACAGGTCGTAAAAACTAACAATTATAAATCAAAAAGAATATAAAACAAATGAAACAAATCTGAAGAATAACATCGCCTGCCAACTAACAAATGGTTATCAGCTTATCCAAGTTGATATCGAGCTTAGCCAATAACAAATTTAACATAGACAGTTTACCTTCGAAACTTATTATTAACGCCGAAACCATAACGGATTCTAGAAAAATATGTGATAGTTTCAATATCTTTTTTTCCACAATTGGTTCTGTTTTAACTAGCAACATTCCTAAACACTACCATTTTGAACACATACCCATTTTCACAACACAGTGCCTCTTTCGTTGTCGTAAAAAAGTTTCTACCATGCACAAAGCCTGAAGTTCTTAAAATTATTGACCGTTTAGACAGTAACGCTAGTTCTGAGGCAGACGAAATTAATACTAAAGCTCTGAAATGTATGAAAAACTTGATAGTTTGGTATCTTGCATAAATAAATGTTTAGATGAAGGAATCTTCCCTGATAGTCTAAAAATTGCTAAAGTTAGCCCTAACTATAAATCTGGCTCTAAAACTAATTCTAGTAACTACAGATCTATCTCGATTCTACCAGTAATCTCTAAGATATTTGAAAAGGTACTCCATAAGCGAATATATGATCACCTTAATAGCTTTGACTTTCTTTCCAAAAAAAAAATAATTTAGACCCAAATCCAATACATCGGTTGCTACAATTGATCTTATTACCAACATTAAAAATGCTATTGATAAAAAACAAGTACCCTTAGACATATATATTGACCTTAAAAAAGCATTTGATACAGTAAGTCACTCACTATTACTAAAAAAGCTTAAATATCTCTTTGATGACATGCAGTCAGTTCTAGAATCTTACATGTCAACATTTCTGATAGTAAAAATGCAATAGCTAGGATAACCTACGGTGTTCCACAGGGATCGATTATAGGACCACTGTTATTTTTAATTTATATTAACAGCATTAGCGATATTGGACTGCTTGGGGACTTAATACTATACGTAGATGATATGTGCCTCTTTTATTAAGGTGAAAAGATTAATGAGATTATGGGTACAGCTGAAAAAGAAAAATTCACTCCAGTTGCCCCAAATCCGCACAAATTATGGCAGATCCAGCATACGAAGGGGCAAAATTGTATAATGAGTTGCCAAAAAATATTACTAGCTTAAACACTTTTGGTAAATTCAAATGCTTACTAAACGAATATTTACTCAAAACAATATTCAATCGGAAAATTAAAATGCGTGAGTATTGGGTTCCTTAGAATATAATTATGTTGCTGTTAATTATAAACTCACCAACAAAACGCGCGCACTCACAAACACTCAACACGCACGCACATGCACGCTCAATCAATAATCTTAATTAATCCGGCTCGAAGGACCATTTACTAATGTTCGAGCTCTTGTTAACTCAGTATATTAGTAGAAAATAAATAATACACGTGTTTATAATCGTAGACTGTATTACCCGAAATATAACTAGATGAATGTTAATGACATATAATGGCCTGAAAGGAGCGAGCACGCGCTGCCCTTGCTGGCTGATCGCGAACTAACTAAAAAAACATATTAATTAAACTAAATATTATCGCGCTTGTCGCGGTAATGCTGACCCCAGCAGATGCACGGTTGCACCGTATACACTGAAAATCAAGAATTTAGCCGAATTAAAAATATATGTGCAATTATTTTTAAGTTTAGTTAAGTTTCTCATTTTAAATGAAAATTACTGTAATGTATGTATGTCTTATGAGAAATAAATAATATTTAAACCGAAAATTATTTACTGTTATAACTACCACAAAAGCAAACTTTTTAAAGAATATGGGTATTTTTGTTACTTTAAATCACAATGAATATAAAAATCATAAATAAATTTTAGGACCCACACATTTTTTTTGTAGAGTTGTGTAATTACATAATTGTATAATTAATAATAATTATTTTTTTAGAACTCTTACATGTAATATTACAAGACCAGTGTAACCGGTCAGTGCAGTCATATTTACTCTGTCGTCATTTGCGTTAGCACATTCCACCGAGCTAACGGGGCCGGGACCGGGGCCGCGTTCGGTAATGGGACGGGACCAGTATACACACGGTATACTATACTACACCTAGAGCGCATTCGGACTCGGCGATCTCGGCATCGACGTGCACTTGAAACATTTCACTGCGTTTAAAATAACAGATCTTCACATTCTAATTGTAGGTATAATTGGTAAATCAGTCACGATGTCTAGTTACCCATAACACAGGGAATCCTAGTGTGGAAGCTAGAAATCAAAAAATTCGTGAAAAAATAAAAGCAATAAATAATTTTTCATTTTCATTTTATAGATATGTCTTTTTAGTGTTTTATATTAAGTCTGTGATTCGGTTGTTTCTCACTTTTCAGATTTTGTAACTTTTATTTTTAAAATCAGTTTTTTTTTTAAGATTTTCATTTATCCATAGGTACCAGTGAAAATATACGTACGCAGTAAATACAGTATTATAAAGTGTTATTATGCAAGCATGTCTCTGTTGGAATATTATAATCCGTTAATGAGTTCTATTTTTCATCTCCACAATCCACACACCACACAATCAATAAGAAACATTTAAAAATATGATGGAACGATACACATCCGTTGAGGAGTTACATTCTTTATCTCGAGAATCATCAGATTCTTGTCATCACAACGGACTTACGCTGTATATACATAACTTTTTGAACGATTCTAATAATTGTCGTCTAATAATGTACGACTGTGTGAGTGTGTGAGTGTGCGGCTGTCGACAGCGTTAAATGAGGCGGAACAAGGCGCGCGCGCCTCAAAGCGCGCGCAAAGAGAAACGTCAAATTAATTTCCGACGATTAGCGAGCGACGGCGGAGCACGAGGCGCGGGGAACGGGGCGCGGGTAGGTGGGGGGAGAAGAACGCTAATGGGCCGGCTATTATTTTATTTTCCAGCATTCGGAAAATTGCCTTAATTCGCGACAAAGAGACAGCGGAGTGGTGAAACTGCGTCTTTTGTGACCGCCCGCGCACGCACACATCTCGCATCCGATACGTTCGTACGAGTACAAACATAACACTGAGTCGCGCACTACTCCGGGCGCCACGTCCACGTTCCCAGTGAGCGCTGACTCGTGAACACTGAGCGGCGAGCGACGTCCCAGAGGACGGTGCTTCAAAGTGACTAACTACACTGCCGTTGCCAGACGTGAACCTCGTACTTGACTACAACTGTATTTAAATGTTGTTATTTTGAACTGTGATGATACTCGGTCCAGCACCTACACGAACTTTATTTTAAGACGTCATTGTACTGTTGATGATATTACATAATTAATTTATATTATACTATATAAACATTTAAAATAGGAATATTGTGTATACAGTTTTATCCGACGGACGGATCGATTGTAGTAGCTCGGAGATACAATTTCCAATAATAACTAATTCACAAGTGAACTTCGACATTGTAAAAGGCACCCAACGGCAACCGACGACAACGATCGACGGTGGCGGCTCGCGCCGCGTCGGTCCATCGAGAGGAGGCCGCTCGTGGTCCTCGAACGGAACGACTCCGAAATTAAGTGAACCGTAGGCGATTTGAAAAGTAACAAATACAAATATTGTTTATCGTATACCAGATACTTGTCGTACGACCCTTACGCCCCCACGGCCGCGTAGGTACCGTCGTCGCACACGCCTCCGCCGGTGGATCTCCGCTGGATCGATTAGGTACTTTACATGCAATTACTTATCTTTAATTTGAATTATACTATATTTGCTAGCGAAATACACTATAGTGACAAATGTACCTATGGCGTAAATGTTTATCTTTAAATAAAATACGACCCGGTACGTGCTGATCCAGATGCATGGCCACGACGAAACTCGTAGGTAGAACTGTCGACGTCCAATATATTAGATGTCTTCTACCGTGAATACAAACAAACTAAACTGTCGAACGACAGAAAGCATCAGGTTTCCTGTATTATATTATCTATTATATTATCGGTTACTTTTATGACTTAAGTATCTAATGGCACCGCGCCACCCGAGTGGCCGTGAAACCACGCGCTGTGTCACCGAGGAACTTGAGCCGAGCCGACTTCTTTCTTAAACAAGGATAATATGGTTATGGCATGAGGAGATGCCCGTGGGTGGGTAGGTGGAAAGGTGGTGGAGGGGAGACCGTTCCTACCTACGGTTAAGAGCTCGATCTCACCGTTACTTGAGTGTTGTAAGACGCTTAGCGCTTAACGCATTGTCTACCAGTTAAACAAGGGCGGATTACGGAGGGCTCGGGCCGCGCTCACTTACCTACGTATTGTGTCTTCGTGTCGATAGCCGATGTTGAACTTCAGCTCGCGACGGTGGCGACGGAGTCGCCTGACCAATTTATATTGAAATTTTATTATATTCAACTCAGAATACTCAACATGTGACGTTGTCCAATGTGGAAGCTTCACATATTTATATTTTATAACTATGGTTCTGTTCGAATATAATGCTATTAAATTTAAATAACCTGGGTAAGAAGGTAATTTTCGTCAGTAGACGCACGCTGTCCAGTTAGACGGGGCCGGTGGCGGCACGGCGACAACACCCGTCCGCCAGTCGACACGTCCGTGCCTATACCTATACAGTGATGAAGACATTTCATACAAATGTGTATATTCTATATTGCTCCGTTACAAAAGCTTTATTGTTGTTTTTATGTTTGATTATTTTTATGTAAAAAGCGTTTAATTGGAGCCGCTTGTTGACGAATCGTTCCATAAAGACGAAGAGCTTTTTATATTAAGATTAATAACAAAGTGCAATATATCAACGATAGTCGTTTAAACGTTGATCCAATCGCCGGTGAGCGGGGAGCGCACGCACACACACACACCATATCGGGTGAGTTGTGAAACAAATTCATTGTAATACTACTTACATTATCTCAAATCTCAAACCGAAGTATCAAAACTGGTTGTGAGGCATAAATGAAACTAACTATTTTACATACCTACTAAATATCAAAGGAACAGCAATAATGGGAATATTCTATTACCTAGTATTTGATCACGGTCTGTATAGTTAAGTGAAATGTATCGATAAGTTCTGTCGTAACGTCAAGTTCGACGGTGCCTATCCAAGCATGTGTTTGTCTACAATTGTCGTGTTACAATGTAAACACACAACGACCAGCTCGTCGACGCCGGCGCCGTAGTGTCTACATCGAGCGATGTCGGTCGTCCGACACGCTGCATCGGTACACCGGTACAGCGGTCCCATACACGACCACTCTACAGCGCCGAGCGCGACACTCTACCCAAGTAGGAACTTCACGGACCCAACCGATGGACACGCCAATCGGAGTCGAGGGGCGGGGTCGGCGAGCGAGAGAGACAGGGGCGAGCTCGATGCGAGCGACAGAGACGGACAGAGGGTGGGAGGCTGTATTGCCGCGAGGCGTTTCGCGGAACGACCGATCGCGAGACCTCAGTTAAAGTTCGGTTCAGTCTAGTAGAGTCGTAAAGCGCTGCCGCTCGCCGTAAAACTTTCACTTTACGTAACTACGAACTAGTTGAGATCACGTAACTGAATTTGAATAAAATTAATTAAATTGCGGTTTAATCGTTAATTTATTTTCATTTATCAAAAATAATTTTTTTGCATTTATCAAATTTTTAATATTTTCAATACTCCTTAATTATTTTCTAATTAATTTAAACGAACGATAACCGACCGGACCGCGCACCGACATCTTCGACGGGTGTCGGATCCACAAGTGGAGGCCGCCGTGAACGGGTGTGAACTTCAGCTCGAACGTGACAGTGAGCGAGGGGAACGTAGCGAGCGCTTCGTCCGACAGAGCCGGGAGAGTCGCATGTGGAGCGAGCGAGGAGAGATGTCGGGGCGCCGCGCCGCCGCCTACACCATCGACAGCATCCTCGGCCGCCGCCCGGCCAGCGCCGTCGCCGTCGCCGGTAAATACCCTTCACAATCGTAGTGAGATCTCGTGACAACCTGCCGGTACACCAGCACTAGACGGGTAGTCAATCACTAGCTATAAATTAAAATTATTGATCAATCCACATTTTCATAAAATATTAAAAGTTATGAAGTGTATCAGAATTTAACATTTTAAAAAGTTGCTATCGTTGGTCTGGTCCAATGATGGACGAACCTTAGTGGTCCGTTGATAGCGACACTGTTCTAAGAAAAACAAAAATATATCGAGAAAACACTATTCTGAATAGTCTTACAAAAATAATTTCTCACACTGCTTCTTCTCCTCAATTTTAAAGCGGCTTTTAGAAACGGTAGTGAAAGCAAAAAGTGGTCTTCATAAGTGTATTTACAGAATGCCTAAATGGTTATATTATTTTGAATTTGAATTCAATTTGAATATCTCAGTGAACCAATGACAGTGTCAACTCTATTCCAACGATCGCAATATTCCCCTATGCATTCAGCTTGGTGGGATTTTAAAGAAATTTTCACATGGACATTATCCCTGGAAACCAAACTATTAATTCAAACGTGTACGTTCGACATCTCGCCAAATTGAAAGATGAATGAAAATCATAAGAGTGTAGTTTCCTAGCATCACAATGCAAAGCCCCACATATTTTTTTTTTTTTATTTATTTGTTCACAAAAATACAAACTTAAAAGTACAATATACATCGCGCCAAACTACCAAGTAGTTTGTAGGCGGCAAGTATACGCTCTTATTTTATTTTAAACATTAATAAGTTGGTATTTTGCTTCAAAGTGTAATACTGAATATTATCAATATATATCTACTAAAACAAAATAACTAAACTATATTACTAAATAACCTTACAAGATTAAAAATGACGTGTTATTTTTTATATTCTAAGTAATACATATAACTAAAATAGATAATACCATATACACACAACGACAATAAATTTTAAATTTCAGATACCTAATCTAAGTAATAGCTTCTAAGAAATATTGCTTAAGTTTTTTTTTTAATACATTAATGGATGAAGCTTCTGTGGCACAAAAAGGAAGACTGTTACAGGTAACTGGCACTATGTACTTCATGGAGCGTTTGCCATAGTAATTATTAATTCTAATTGGCCTGCTAAACCAATTTCTTTGGGTACGAGTTGGTCCGCTGCGGGTTATTGGTTTAAACAATTCTTTCCTATTGACATTTTCCTTTATTAAATGTAGTTTAAACTTACTGTCTATTGTAGTATTTTATTTTTTTTATATAATTTTTGGCGATCTGATTTACATGTAATGATATCTTTTTTACTCGATATTTGTTTTATGATTCGAATATGCAATCTTTTTAATTTTTCTAGGTGCGTTTTAAAAGCACCGCCGTAACAACTCAACCCGTACCCAAGTATAGAATCTACCAGCGCGTAGTATAAACAGCGCATAGTGTTTCTGCTTACCACATTCCTTAAATAATAAAATTGAGTTAATATTGTTCTTAACTTAGTACATAGTTCCGCGATGTGGAGCTTCCATGACATATTACAGTCAACAATCGTCCCTAGGTACTTGTAGGAGGAGACACATTCAAGTGGTGTACATTGACATGGCAAAAAATGTTGGTGAACACAAATATACGAGTGGCCCATAACGGTTACTGACTCGCTCGGCTCCTTCATATAAGGCGAATGGATATGCATGCACTTTGTTTTACTTAAGTTTATTACTAACCCATTATCATGTGTCCATTTACATATATTATTAAAGTCATATTGTACATTGTTTATAGCATTTTTTAGGTCACTGTCCGCATAAATTAAGCATGTATCGTCAGCATACATATTGATTTCACATTTTTTGACGACATTACAAAGGCTATTTACATGCATTACATATCCCAGCGGCCCGTACACTGAGCCAGTAGGAACACCGTACTCGGTGTTTTCAAGCGAACCAGTGGTTCCTGCAATGAACACTTGGAGTTGTTTGCCTGTAAGATAGGTTTTAAAAAAATCACTAATGGGCCCACGTATACCACACTCACTCATGGCTTGAATTAAGCCCGCGTGATCCAAAGTTTCAAAAGCTTTGCGGAAATCAATGAAAACCACAACAACATGCTTCCTCTCATGCAGACTCTCATTGACATAGTCGGAGAAGCGCAGGAGGGCCGAGGTGGTGCTGCGGCCCGGACGGAAGCCGTGCTGCGCGTCTGACAGAGCGTTCCGTGGTTCTAGGAACTTACTAAGCTGCGACACTATTACTTTTTCCGTTATAATATTTATAACCGATAATATTGATATAGGCCGGTAATTTGAAAACTCAAAGTGACTTCCCTGCTTATATGTATATTGGTCTTATTAAACTGATTTTCAATAAAGAAGGGTAAGCGTTGCGCTTTACACATAAATTTATAAACTTTGCCAAAATAGGACTAATTTTATCTTTTACATACTTAAGATCACGTGCCCTAATGTTATCAATGCCGGGCGACTTATGAACGCTCACCCCGTTTATAACTTTAATAACATCCCGCGGGCTTACCTCATTAATGCGAAGAGATGAGTCACATTCGTTTACATAGTTTGATCTGTCTAAAAATTTTACCGAGCAGTCATGTCTAATATCAATTATTTCTGTCGCAAATGATTTTCCAAAAGAATTACAAATTCCTTGGCGGATATCATTATTTTTTCCCAAATACTTTTTTATAACATCATCTATATTATTTGTTTTCCGCCCTAGCCACCCGTTAACTTTTTGCCAAATTTTTCTAATGTCCCCGTTACATTGTTTTAACTCCCCACGCTTATATGCACCTTTAATTTTATTGATGTACTTATTAGTTTTGTTTCGATACCGAGTATATTCTAATCTAAAGTTCATATTTTTTGGCATAGACTTCCACTTACGAAAGAGTTCGTTTTTTCTATCGATCATACTAAGTACTTTTGTATCAGTCCATGGATGCGTCGTGCTCCTATTCGGCGTAACTACTATCTCCGCGTAACTATACACACGCGTAAAATCGCCATACAGTCTATTATAAATTTGAATAGGGCAGGTTATGTCCGCGTATGCTTCCCAGTCTATTTTATCAAGTTGCTCGTTTACACGACTATTGCTTAGAATGCACTTACTTTTCGCCACCTCCTCCTGACCATAACATACATTACTATCGATATTACCGCCTATTAAGTAATGGTCGGATATCCAGCACGCGAGCAAGTGCGCATGCGACTGGCGCCGGCTGCGCACCCACAGGTGATCGATGCACGACGACACCGCGCTCCCGTTCACTACCTCCTCGCGCGTCACATCGTTCATTAGACACATAAAGCCCCGCTCACACATCGTATTCATATATTTGCTCACAACATTACTGGTAGTTTCTTCGATCGTATTTATTTTAGTATCTCCTATCAAAATCACATCCTCACTAGAAGGTATAGCTTCCAAAACAGTTACAATCTCCTCTATGAATTTTTCTCTATTAGTCTGAGGTAGTCTATAAATAGATATAATATTACAACCATAAGTGCTAAAGCTTGTTTTAGCGAACATCATTTCCATTTGTGACACATTCATGAATTCTATCTTCACATCTATGTTTTCCCATGAGTACATAAGAATTCCCCCACCTCTTTTACCCTTTCTTGTCCTTGAGTACATATTATATCCCGTAATTTTATACATAGGTAATTCTTCTTCTGCAATATTTATCTCAGTTAAAATAGCTATTTTGATCATGTACTTGCATGCTTTTATTAGTTGTAAAAATTCCGCGTAGTTTTTCCTCAGAGATCGTATATTTAAGTGAATTATGTTAAAGTTAAATCCTTGCTCATATACGTGCTGTCCCCACAATGTAATATCGTCAAATTTTTTTATAAAATAATTATTAAAGGTTGAAGCTTCTTCATCATCCTCACTATCATTCAACAATTTATTAATTGTCGTAGGTGTGACCATGGCTTAACAGACCACTGCTATCGCTGGCCGCAGCGCTCGATGTCGGTCTCAGATGTTATGTTATAAATTTTATTGTCAACATCGTTCTTTTTTACAAGTATTCGAGAATTTTGTATCCAGATGTATTTGAATGTAGATTTAAGCTGTGATTTAGTTAACCAAAACAGCTGTTTTATAGCGGGCGTAAGGTCTTCATTGATGTAAACCAAGGACTTATTATTGTTTCCAAAAATATCGTGATTTGTTATGTACGTTTTTCGTTGCTTAATCCACTGGTTTCTAGCTTCGCGCGAGGTAAAGGTAACAACCACAGGGCGTGGCCGATTTTTCGCTTCTGCCGTTTTTATCGAACCTACCCTACGCGCTTCTTTAATAAATTTCTCCTCAAGTTTTAGTTTATTGGCAACTTTTACCACGATGTCATTAATATTCTCATCATCTGTCACATCCAGCCCACTTATTTCGATATTATTCTCTTTTTCTTTCATCTCAATTGCCGCTACCCTTTCTTCTAGCGCCTTGTTGCATTTTTCAAGGTAGATGTTTTTATTTTCTAGGCTTGATATTTTCTTATCTGCAGCTTCCTTGAACTCCACCATCACTTGATACCTCTCAGCAAGCAGGTCCATCCTGTTAGCCATTTCCTCTATTTTCTTTTCCATTTTAAATACAACGTCCATTTTATTGTTCAGTTCGTCCAGCGAATGAGCGATGGCTGGGCTTTGTCCTGTTTGCGGTGGGCTTTGCTCCTCTTGAATATCCTGAGGGGCCCGACTTTCCTCACACAGCCCATTGTATAAAAACTTTTTTGGAAATTTTATACATTTTTTGTGATACGCTGACTCACACGGACCCTCACACTGTAGTAAATCGTCCTTTATTTTGGACACAAATTGTTTGCATTTTTTACACTGCACCATGATTGATTGTTACACACTTCGAAACGTTTATACACAATTTTACGTCACCTACACTTTAGCACGCGTCAGTACACTATGAGCGCACGCGCCTGACTCCTTATCATCGGTCACTCGTCGAAAATGATCAGAACTAATTTGTAACGTATGTCGGCTCACGTCACGTCACGTCACAGTCACCGAATAGCACGGTGCGCCTTCAGATTATCACTGTTTCCAAATCCCTCGGATTCGTCGGATCAGTGCAGCCTGTCCATCATTAGGACTAAGATGCGGGAGCCCCTAGTTCTTATTAAAATGGAACTTTATTTACAAAACTACCGTATCTACCCGAGTAACACTCCTGTTCTAAAAAAACTATAGTTGGGGGCGGCGAATGGTGTTTGTAAGCGATACCTATGTCTAGTTTCCAAAAAAAATTATAAGTAGGTACGTCACCGATACAGACGCAGGTGGCGCGGACGGTCGACTGTCCTTCGAGCTGATGGTGATATTCACAGACACCGTGAGAACATTGTACCACTACATATACTAAAAAATGTTATTCATAAAATCATACAGTGCACGGGCGGAGATCGCGGGCTTGAGATTAATATGTGCCGGTTAATGAATGTCGGGTCGGCAGTTTGTCGTTATGTAGGTTTTGCTTCTCGACTCGAAGGACATCGAGTGTCAACGTACGACCGGGTCCATTATTACCGATGTCGCGGTGGCTGGCTGGTGGCCGACTAATAGGTGGTACGTGAGCGGCCGAACAGCGGTGCGCCTGCAAAAGACATCGATGCGCGTCGTCGCCGTTGCGGCCGACAGCGTTCGGCTGGATTCTCGTTTGATTACAGCGGGTGCATAAATGTCGAACGATACGGTATCGATACGTGTCAATACTTCAA
>PDGT01000120.1:687774-712219 GCA_003671415.1 Megathymus violae | reverse complement strand
CCCCTCCCTCCTACGGCATTCGACTGTAAACTCGTTCACTCTCGTCACACTCGTTCGTTGAATAAATATTTTTGACCTGTTTACGGCAGCGGGCGAGCGTCTTCTCAATAAATATTAATGTCTGAGGTTCACAACGCGAAAGGCAAACAGCGCACCCCAACTTCGAGCGAAACATTACTGCAACTAATTAATTGAGTTACTGTACTATATTCTGTATGGCGTACACACGCGTGACTAGCGAATGCCCTCGTGTCGCTTTAGAAAGACTTTCGCTTAGACTTAGCAAAAGCTTCTGCGCTGTATTAGGACTGGATTTTTCTCGTTTTGTTAATTAGAAATACATGTATTAATTTGTAACTTTTTTATTTATGGTCGGATTTCCATAAAACTTTAAATATTAAGTGAAAGTTAACGCAATTCTTTAGTGAAAACCAAAACGAAATCGATTAAACCGTTTCAGAGATTAGCGCGCACAAACGCACGGACAAACAGATAAAAATTCTAGCAACTATTTTTTTTGTTTCAATTACGTTGATAAAGGCTCCTATTGATAGTTTTTCTCACATAACCTTTATGCACAGAAAGCGATGGGTTAGAATTATATTATATATATTCATATATATGAGATAAACGCAGAGATTTAGAAATAGTAGTGACAACCCGGTGGCTCGAACGTCCACCTAATGGTAAGCGGTCACTGCCGTCCATAAGACACAACACATGAACGTAGCGAGGAACATGTTAAAATACTTCACTGTTGATACAGTACTGTACTCGGTCCAAGACCTGTGTCACAGGTGCCCCGCTCATCCACCGAGACAAAAGACAGTGTTGATCAACAAAATACATTTAAGAGAATATGTGGAAACATTAAACTAGGTAATACAATTTAAAAGGTAAGTACATAATTACTTTTAGAAGTTGTGAATGATCGAATGTGTGTGTGTGTGTGTGTGGATATGATTGATGTGTACGTCTTTGTCATTATTTATGTACAATTGATGTCGGCTATATGGAGGTAGGAGAAATCGATAGTTCAGTTTCCTCGTAATTTAAGTCTATTAAATGTGTTGTAATTAAGCGTTCAATTTTAAACCTGGTTAAGTGGTAGATATTTAGCTTTTTATTAAATTTATTATACAGAGAAGAGGACATGGACGAGAATTGTTTCTGTTTGAATTTGGTCATACATCGCGGGATTTGAATACGTCGTCTGGCCATCGACGTGAAGAATCTTACCGCCATGTACAGGGGGCACCGGGGGCGTCGGGATACATGGCGCTGTAGTCGTGTTTGTTAGAAGACTATGGTTATGTACAACTCATCAACAAGTCTCTTGTTCATCGAGAAATTCGTTCCAAATGAACTGTTTTATTGGTACGAGTTCCATCTGAGCTCACCCGAACAAGTTAATGAAAATGTGTTAAAACATGATTTAATGTTTCCTACAATTGGATTAAGGTCACAGAAGATTTAGATTGCTGCTAGAACCTAAAATTAAAGTCAATGTTTCCCACTTTCAATGACTTAGTTTCGCAGTAGGTATCCCCCAAATTACTTCAGTCCGATCTCCATAATTTGGGATGACGCAACTAACGATAAATAACATTCGAAAGCTTAGTAGCTTAGCGTAGTTCCTGACACTGACCACTGACCACTGACCACTGACCACTGACCACTGACCACTGCGTCATATTTTTGTCTTGTTATTGTAAAAACAGAAATTGAGATATAAAAGTCACAATCAACGAATGTTGCACAACGGCGCCAGACCTACGATAGTTTATTATATTTGGACAATATATAAACTACTGAATAAAATAAGTTGCTCACATAATTTTAATCATTAACTCCATAATTTTATAAAGCAGTCCTGTTTGAAGATTGTTTACGTTAAAGTGAAACAATGCCGAGGTGATACAGATTAGATTAACTTCCCTTTATTAATTTAACTTACGACACGACGACACTTACGACTAGCTTCGAGCTCGACAGTTGTACCCCACTGGGCCGACGCCGGGCGGGAGACAACGGGAACTTTAATACGGACGGACGGATTCGTTACTTATCATAACTTTAATACTTCAAAATCGAACACACCGATATTGACAATTATTCTTGTACCTTTTCTTATAAGACATAATATTTAAAACTCATCGAGTAAGTAATACCGTGTAGGTAGGTAGTAGATACAGAGCATGTTATCTAACGTTCGCGCAAACGGTAACTTAATGAGATACTTACGTCATAGGAAAGCCGCTTAAAAAAGCTCACAACTCGATCAAGACGCAACTTGAAAACGCATTGTGCCGGCCGCGCCGCACCGCCCCGCGCCGCACCGCGCCGGGCCGTGCCGTGCCGCGGTTCGTCGTGTGCCAGAGCACACACCGGACTTTAACATACCGACATAGAGTCGGCAATAGGGCTCGCTACACGTTCGTCACTTTAAGTGGCAATTTGACTGGATCAACGCGATCGTTCACTCGTACACACATCCACATAATTCACGGTTCATATACTTCAATATTTCAATCATATGTGATAACTACTTATTCGGAAGAGAGACGAAAACGTAAGTGTATGGCGAGATCACGCCACACAGATAAGTAGCACAGTTTATGAGACAAACTTTAGTCACTACTCATAATCATAGGCGAATACCTTACGTGAACTTTTACGGCGAGAAAATTTGAAAAAAAAAATTTGCACTGCATTAAAATAGGTTAAACGAACTATGTCCCTGTAGCCCGGGACCAGCTGCCCTGCCTGTCGTAAGAGGCGACTAAAAGGGTGCTTCCGGGGTCGTGGGCGGCCCGGGTGGGAGCCCGAACCGTCCAGCCAACGACCCCGGGAAGGACGTCCATATGCGTGGCCGCATACCGGCATAACACCAGGAAGCAAGGGGTGTAGTTCGTCACCCCAAGCAGAGCCCGGCGGGGCACGCGCTCATAGGACTCCGGTTGTGTTCCGTTGGAGATCCCGGAGTCCTATCACAGCGCCGAGGAAGGCCACCGGGGGGGTTTTAGTGCGGTAAAAATGCCGTAAAAACCTTTTGAAGGTTTCCCCCTCGTCAACAAAAAAAAAGGTTACACGAACTAAAGGCAGGGACAGAACAGGTAGTGTAAATGGGTTCTTTCATCCTTGCCTACTTGCGACCTCTCCTACTCGCGGTCGTACCGACGTGGACAAGTTTAATGAAGTAGGTATCTATTCGATGACGAGTGATGATATTACATCGATGTTCGAAAATAAATAAATATTAATGAACGCCAAATTATGAATTTGTTGTGATTCCATAACAAAAGGCAGGTAGCCATTAGCTTTATCATACCGACCTCTCCGTACCGTGGGGAGCGTGGGGATCGTGGGGAGCGTGGGGAGTGCGGACAATGTAAGTACTTACGCGTATAGTTCGGAGAGCTCGTTGTTCTCGGATCGTACGTAATTGTATTACAAGTTATTAATATGGAATTGCGAGCCGCGCCCTTTGATCCCTTCAAGCTCACGTAATAAGCATTTAGTAATCCGGGTCGCATTGTGCCGCGCTGATTCTTGTTACAATCGCAACAAAGCCGAATAAAAATAGAATTACTATAAATAAATAGTGCGAGTAACGTCGACTGACGTTAAGTGCTTCACAAACAGTTTTTGTTTGCGAGTTGCCGGCGCAAGCGACCCCGAGCTCCCCCTTATATGCAAGCCGTTTTTTACCTAATGATAATCTGAATAAGATCGAAATCGTTTAAATCATGCAGCATAATTAGCAAGCTTAAAGGGCAACAGGGGCAGTGCGTCCCACGGATTGAGAGATCGATGTGACGACAGCGGCGCTGCGGCAAGATGGTGCTCGGTGATGGGAAATGACGTCACTAGAAGGAGGGTAACCGCTAGTCAAGTACGACTCACTACCACCGGTAGACGGTACAGAGAACAATGAGCTACAATAAAACAGACCTGGCGCCATTTCCTCACCATCCTCAACGGAGTGCACCACGAGCAAGGGAGTGATCTCATGTCACTCGAGATGTACTTTTTAAGATAACCGATAACTCACCGTCGTGTCGCTTCAGAAAGTCGATGTGTTACGTTTCTAAATGACACCCGTGGATAACAACATCTGGATTTAAGACAATAGCTTCAGGCAGCAGTGGCTGGACCTGGCGTCCGTGTTAACATTTATTTGTAATTCCACAGGAACAGATACATTCTCCGGACAATGAGATAATGTTAAACACATATATTTTGGTTTCTGGGTCCAATAACGTAGGACAACAACATACCTACATTAACATTTAAAAAAATATTTTGTAAGGTTTATTATATTTTTCAAAGCACAATTATTACTTGTATAGAGGCGTGCCTATCTACTTCGCATACGAAACCACATGCTGAACTATTTTAAGTAATAACTTTTATCGAAGTCCTTGCGACTGTCGGTTACTGTCGGTCAACCTCAAGTGAAACTATATTACTGTACGAGATTAGAAACCTATGGAGGACAGTTGCCTCCATCCACGAGCTGAATTGCATGCCCGTTTTGCATTGCGTAACTGGGACATTATTTTCAGAGCGCGTCGAACTAAAAAGCGAAATCGCACATTCAGACTCCGAGCTGGATCCCGAGCACGAGCACGAGCCGGAGCACGAGCCCGAACACGAGCACACGCGCGAACTCGAGCACGAACACGAGCACGCCGACCACAGCGAGCACGGCGAACACCTGGAGCCGCTGGACGCTGGAAGGCCGCGCAAGGTAATTTGCTATAATATGCACATCACATGACGTCAGCTATTTAAGTATGTAGCTATGATATATATATATATATATATATATATAGTCAAATGGCAAAAAACTAAATCGTTATAATTTCCTACTGTTTTTGTTTCGTTCTTCTTTAACCTAACTGTAAGTGAGTTATATCCTGACACCTGACAGCACTGTTAAACTGCAGTTACAAACTAGGAAAAGTTTTTATATGGCTAAATTGGTAACGCATATAAGTACGACGCCCGCACTCCGACTCTTCTCTTCTCCTCCTTAATCTATAAACGTATGTGCGATGTGGTTGCAAGCAGGTGCGTCGCAGCCGTACGACCTTCACCACGTACCAGCTGCACGAGCTGGAGCGCGCCTTCGACAAGACGCAGTACCCCGACGTATTCACGCGCGAGGAGCTCGCCATGCGCCTGGACCTCAGTGAGGCACGCGTCCAGGTAAATACCCTCTTTTATTAGCACTAGCTGCTGCTCGGAGAGCTCCAGCAGGCTACATAGGTTTCTAAGTAGTAATGCAGATGTTTACAGTTGAAGCAGAACATTGTTTTGTGAGTAGCCACGGGAGCCAGGCGCTATGTTATGACCGCCATGCGGTGGAGCACGGCCTTACATTGCACTCTGTCGAAAATCATGTAGTCCAGCCATCGAGCCATTCGAGCCCCCGAAGATGTGTGAGGGCTTTGCACGCTTCCACTTGTTTCTGTTGTTAGGAAAGCCATGTAATAAGCGAGTTTAACTTCCAGACGTCACGTTCACGTCTTTCAGGCTCGTGAGAATTTTAATAGTCCTGCTGGCCAGCTGGTGACTACTGAACATCATAATCTTCTGTACTTAACACTGAGTGACCGAAGAAGAAATTATCTTTATTTATAAGTCACGTACTGTAAATATTGTTTCCATTAAGCTGTCAGAAACATTTTATTTATTATGAATGTTGTACTCGTTTATTATGGTGGTAATCAGCGCCAGGTGGCAAGAAAAAAGTTAAACTGTACGTACGTACAATACGAAAATATAAAACATAGGTTGAAGATTTTCTTTTAAAAACGGGGAGTTACTTCTTGCTTCCTTAAACTATTCTCTCGGTGGAATTGCAACATAGTGGCTCGGGGCCTAATTGCCCATTGTGTGGCGAATCGTCGCCAATTGCGAGTAGAGGCAATTACGTCATAACCGAGCCATTACCCCCCGCACCGTCGCTCCCTCCCCTGCTCCTAAACTACCTCGCGCTAATGGACTAATTTTAACTCAATTAATTGCAATTAATTTAATCATCGCGACACCACGTGGAAAATTCTGTAGAATGGCGTGATTATTATAATTTCCCATCCGACTGTCACAAATGTCTGTACTTGATCGTTTAGATAAAAATAAGTAATTCATTTAATGAAGATTTAATTATTTGTGACATAAAACTAAATATGTTTTACAAAATAGAAAACAATCAGTGAATTCTGAAAAAATATACACAATACAGATATTTTCTAATACATCATAGTAAAATATTATTAATTTACCTACATATAGCGAGTGTTGCAGGTAGCTTATTTGTTTATGCTACAACTATGTTGTGCAAAAAATTAATTTAAAAAATCTTTAGCGGTGGTGGTGGTGGTGGTGAGCCGTTCCGATGTTAATAATGACCGTCGTTATTACGACACATAAATTACAAAGGAGATCATTCTCCCGACAGAACGGCGAAATCAAAATAGTATTTTTTTACGATTAGACGATTATAAAAGTTGTTAACAATAGTGTGTGCATCTGACAAGTCGGAAATACAATACATTGAAACTCTATTATGATACGCGTAAGAGTGGATGTGGCATGTCACTGTGAGTGCAGCCGTACTGAATCGCCCCTGTGCAGAACGACAACGGGGGACGTTGGCGCCGCGCCGCGGTACAACACACGAGCAGTAGTCCTAAACTGTACACACATATATTAAATCTTAGTCATCGCTGCCTTCCTAAATATGGAAACTGTATAAAAAGCTATAGTTTTTATAGAACTTTATTTCAGTGTTTAAAAGATCTGGGTTACTTTTAGCTGAAAGTATACTGTTAACGTTAATAATATTATACAGCTTACAAACTAAAATGATAAACTATTTAGAAAGTTTTTCGAGTGAACACTTCAAGCACGGCAGTGTCTCAGTAATTTTATTTAAATGTGAAAATTGACCGAAGTTATGGTGGTTGAAGTGGAGTATATTGCCCTATTGCCCTCAATACTGTGTATGTTAACATTGAAACTCACAGTTGTTTTTAAATTAAGGCTGCATATCGCAATCATTGATTATGACTCATCACAACGGGCCGAGCACTGTGCCTCTATTACCAAGGATTTGTTCATTTTAATTAAAATTTTGATGTCTCCTCGAACACTAAATAGATAACTACCGGCGTTTCCTCGCGTTTCTTTGTAACGGAGCTACTGCTCGTGATGTGCTGTGTCGCCGTGTGCGCTGCGCTCTGCTCTGTCTGTCTGTCTGTGTGTCGCTCGGAGCGCTGATTGTTCGTGTTCGGGTGAATGCGATACCCACTTTAATCCGCTGTCGTATTTATTTAAAACAGTTTGGATACTGTCAAATGTTTTGTGTGATGCGATGGGAACGTAAATTAGGAATAATTAATTTTTTTTCATGTTGAATTAACTGCCGTTCTGTTATCATTTAATCTCAGGGTAATGCTCGTATATAATAATTATATTCTAATATCTTAATCATAATAATAAAGGATATTGATATCTTATAAACAATATGACAAATATAATATTTTATCTTTATTATCTAATTGTTGTACGACACGACTCTCTTCACTTCTGACTTTTTTCTGAAAATGTACTAGAAATACAATTTTTCAGTTAATATCCTGCCGTAATAAATGTTAATTTACATGTAACCCTGGCGGTGTCGTGAAGCGCGGAGAGGGCGTCGCCTGTCCCTATAACTGTTATTAGCTACACCTGTGCGGTTCCGGATGACGCCGGACGGTGCCGGACGACCGAACCGGGCGCAGCGTGTAATTAAAATTAGCGGCATTGTGCGGCGCCGACAATGCGCTTCGATTGCGCTCGGATCGAGCGCTCTTCGCGACACGCTAATCAGCGACAGCCGCGGCCTGATGTCACGCGGCTCCCTCTGCACCCACAGGAGGTTACGTGTGCACGACCACGACACAACTCGACCGCCTGCAGCGCGAAAAGACTGAGTATTGTTAGCGATATTATAGCAATACGTAACACGATGATTGAGGTTATGCGTAGAGAATATTTGCCCTTTACTCCGAAATTATTTTAGCCTATATATTTGCAAGACCACAAATCATCATCATCGTCATCATCATCTCAGCCGGACAACGCCCACTGCTGGGCATAGGCCTCCCCCTAGGATCTCCACGACGATCGGTCCTGCGCTGCCCTCAGCCAGTGGCTACTCGCGACCTTCACTAGATCGTCGGTCCATTTCGTTGAGGGTCTACCCACTGTGCGTCGCCCGGTGCGTAAGACACAAATAAGACCGTATTAAGTAAAAAAACGTGCTAAAGTCTAGAGTCCAAATTTAACTTTCAAATAAAATTAAACATCCAAATCGTATGTAGATACCTACGTCGTAATGAATGTTATCTTTTAAATAATCACGTTTTATGAAATCTGACGACTTAAAATAGTATTAATTTACTTTGCAACAATCCGCAAACAATTGTTTGTAAATTAATACTATTTTAATACTATGAATTTCCGCAAAGTAACGCCTCATACTATCAACTATATTTGATGACTTGCATATTTTTAAGACTGAAGTCGAGACAAAGCAATGAGTTTTAGCTCGACGGCCTCGACATTATGACTCGACTGTGTTCTGAAGAGCACAATTAATTCAATCTGAGTATAAATTTGTTCCCGCGGTGGGCATTGGGGCGGCGGCGGGGCGGGACAATGGGCGCTAATTCGCGTCCAATTAAACTCTCGCCTCGAATGCGCTAATGTTTACATGCACACACCCCCGTGCCGCGCACACGAGCTAAAGCAGTACAGTGACGTCACAATCCGTCGCATTGTGAGGCAGCGAGTCGCGACTCCTCCATCCGAAATAGCCTCTCATTAAACTTGCATTTCGCTCTAATAGCACGAATTTACCTCGCGACGTTTCCTGATGCGGTAGATTGCGGTTGATTGAGTAACATTTCTCGCTTTAATTACTCGGAACGGGAGCGCGGTGGGTGAGGTGCGGCGATGGGGTCAGGGGAAGGGGAGAAGGTCGCAGGAGCTGCAAATCCTCGCTAACAGTATGCAGGTTCGTTACGGTGCATTCAATGCTGTCTGATTAAAATTTGACCCCCATTGTCTCTGAGTTGTAGATTTTAGTCTAAATCGTTTAGGCATCTTCAAGCAGCAGTGTGAGTTTGATGAATCTTATTCACGGGCGGAGTTGAGAGCTGAGAATTAAATCGCAAACGGCTTTGCTGCGCTCTATTTCGCTATCGACACTTGCTATTTTGCTTTAATCGGAGTTGTTTTGCAAAGCTCATGCAGAAGTTTGACGACGCGGACGTGGAGATCACATGTATAATGCTCGACTTATTGACATTGGGTTTTTGATTAAGACGGTTAATGACCATCATTCGATTGTGTTTATTGTAAGTATTAGTATTGATATATTAGAGCGTTTCTTGACCGCATCTTTTGTGGCATTCTCAACATGTAGCTGAGATAACTATATATTATTTATTTATAACAATCGTCAATAACAGAGCAGCAGCCGTGACACACGCAACTTCAGAGACTCTCAGGAGCTCAGACGCCGCGAACGACGTTCGATTCTTGTATCATCCGAAGCTCGATTGTTTGCCCATTCGACACTCGTCGACGCTCAACGCAGCTTTGCGCACCAAGTGGGCATTACGATTTTTGGGGGACTGGAAGGGGACAATACGGGCAATCGAGTCTGTAATTGAGTGCGAGTTGCGATGCTAGTTGGGAGCGCACACATGAAACGATTTGTGTGATTAACGATCGCATCACTGAGAAATTATTTATCTATTGATATATATAAAAATGAATGTTTGTCTGCATGTCCTTTATAGAATCGTAAACTATGCATTTGATCATGTGATGATCTTTGGTAAAGTTGTTATGCATGAGTCCACGAAGGTTTCTGAGTTGGTACGACCAATTTTCGACAGATGGTGCCACTGTTTATTTTAGTTGGTGGTGTAGCAACGCGCGCAAGGTACAGCTAGTCCATCATAAGTAAGAAATTATTTATCAATCAAAAGAACATACACAAACTAGGAGACGTTAGAATTGTCCGGAGATTCATTTTAGATTGCAGAGCGAAGTGCAGCATGCCGCGTTTCAATTTTGACTGATATGAGAAAAAATACCGTCAGTTAAAGTTTATTAAAAGATTTTGTACGGTTTAATTGGGGAACTAACTTATTTGTAACCATTAAAGCATCAAGACTATATGATTTAAGGTAAAGAAATATTTTCATGAGTATCATTAAGTGGGTTTTGTCGGTGATAAAAGATGAATCGTCATAGTTTATCGTGTTGTGTTTGAATCCTGATACAGGTTTCATCAGCACCGTTACAGTAAACTCCAGCATCGCCATCGCTGACAATTGCTAGTCCATTTCTCGTCGCACATTGAATAGATTCCTATTTGTTTGTACATTACATACATTAGCGGCCCTTTCTGGATTCGGTTGGGTTTAACAATTAATTATTATACATATACACCTATATCCATTCGAAATAACTTGCCTTTAAAAAGGTAAAAGAATGTTTCAAATAGTCGCCATGTTTCCAGAGATTACCTTCCCCATATTGGGTATATTGGGTATAAACAAATGAAGAAAAAATTGTTCGCTACCGCGACAATAATTGACATGTGCATATTATACTATTGTATGAGTATAAAAAGAAAATGATTGTTAGTCTGTGCTTAGTGTGAAGGTAATATTTTAGAATGTATGCTGTAAAGCAAAACCTACACACAACTTTGAAATAGTTACAATATTGTCCATTTTAATTTGTATCAAATAATTTGTAAAGAAAAAATATTTTTCATTGCTAGTTAATTTCATATCATATCGATCGAAATTAACAGTTCTTGTCGGCACGCGTCCGCTCTTGGCAGAGACCACTCACCGACTGCAAATTGCTTTTAATCCACTTCATAGATGGCGTTCACCGACAAACGACCCGCGCGCTCTTCAACTATCCACGAATCAAATTGAAATCAACTTTATTGCGTTACACAAAGAATATATTTTAAATGGAAACACGATACTTAAAGTTGGAGATAAGAATGCAATTGGGGTTTTAATAAAGATTTCAAGTGATCGCTCGTTGTAACGGACACTCGACACTGCACGTTCTCCTCTGTTGTATTGTTTAAGGAACTCCCGCAGTCATTATGTGATCGACGAATTAATTGGATTCAATGGATTTTCTTTAATACGTAGTTATGAAATTGGACTCAATCGAAATTCTATGCCGAACGATGAACTCACCTAAAGAAACACCTACTTAAAATCGATGCTTATGTGACGAATACGTGTTATTAAATAATCAAACAGAAATAGAATAGAAATTTTCATTTACTTATTTATTTACTTCTCACTGAAACAATCGACGAACACCACATCTTGTGACATTCTCTGTCAGTAAACCTCGTTTTATTGAGAATGTGCAATAGGCATTATTATATTAATTCATTGTTTGTTATTAAATTTGTATAAAACTACATTTTGCCAACCCGCTAGAACAACAATATGAATCTTGGCCCGTCTCGACATCCGTTACACCTCCCTCCCTCGCTCCGTACAGTTCCATGAGGAAAATGTACAATAAATAAATAAATAAAACAAAATACATTTCATCACCAATGTTTTGTGTTGAAGCCCGGCATCATTCGAGTAAGTTGATAGATTCTGAGAAATAGAAAAACGCGGATTCGATAGAATTTTCAAGAAGCAGTTCAAACACAAGCCGTCGTGGACAGCGAGGCACTTCGAACTATTCGTCAAAATACGGCTTAATCATTCTTGAAATGAAACAATGGTGAATAATTTGACCAGACGTTCCATAAATTTGATACAACGTCAAATTCTCTCATTTTATTCTGCCGCTGTTAACTTCCTAATTCGTTCATTTACAATCTTATCTGTTTGATACTAGTGGACCCGACGGAGGTTGTCCCGTTCAAACGGTGGCTTGCCTGCTCGAAACGGATCCCGCGACCAGTTTTTATATATTGTAATTCGTGAATCTAAACTATCCGGAAACATTTATCAAAATCTGTCCAACAGTTTAGGAGTTCGGTGTCCTACACAAATCCCATATTGGCCGTTATATATTATTCTGCGCGTACAAGTATATTTACCGAGATACAACGTGATTCATCAAATATAATAAATAAACTTTTAATATTTACAATTAATATCAGTAGTTTCCGTCCAGTTGACACTCGACGCCATAAAAAATAGACTGAGAAAATCTAAAAAGTTTGTTTTGGATTTTATATCGATATTATACACATTACTATAATACACGCCATCCAGCTGTGCCTCACCACTTAGTTTAATGTTCTCAAAATGCGGCTCGTCGAGACCATCCGATCCGATCCGATCGGCAAATTGTAGACGTTTATTTCGCCGGCCAATTGAGCACGCTTTGTGCGCGGAATGGACTCATTTGAAAATTATAAAATTACGCCATTTTCGACTTCTCCTACGATTTCTTTTTATTAGCGCAATGCGGCTCGACCAGCTCGATTTGTTTCTATTCTGCGAAGCGTCACGCCGAACGCGACTCCACGCTCGGGGCGACGGAGTCGAGAATGGCTCGCGCTAGTTCGAGCGCGCGAATCACGTATGCGTAATTGCTTTTCATTACGACGCCATTGTAGTGGAGAGCGACAAATTGCCGTCGATTACGCGATAAAAAAATTAAAAGTGGCACCGCAGGCCGCGGACGGAGCCGCGCCGTGCCGTACCGCTCACTGTATACGTACGGGCAGCGGTCGATGTTCAAATGCCAAAATGGCACGATTTAATTTTAACTTTTTACATCGAACTAACGTTACGAACATGAAAGTGCGTTCCGCGGTAACACAACGTAACCAATTCTGAAGTATGAAATAGTGTTCTTATCTATAGATGTATGTCTGTTTTACACACACTAACTGTAGTAATGGTTCTAGCCCGTTTTTTGCATCTTAGACCGATATTTAGGTACCTAGTGTCACCATAACCACCTAAGCAGGTACCATACGATGACGATATGACGACACACTGAACTGATAAACTTTTTTGCGAGTTAAGGGATATTTTGGAGGAGAGATCCTCAAATGCCACAGCAACTACCTTACCCGTTTCCTCGTCGATAGCGTGCCAGGCAGCTTTGGTTTTGGTTGCGGAGTTGTTCATGTTATTAGTGATGTAATCGACATAGCTTTCGGACAGACCGATTAAAAAAAAATTAAGAATTCAGGGTCTATGGAAATCAATTTTTCTGCGTAGATTTTAAAAAGTCTATTCTACTTTTATAAATGCCTGTTGATGCCCAATCACTGGTTTCAGTTTGGAAATTATCACACTTTGTGTTTTTTTTAATTAGTGTTAAATTCATAATCAAGTACACCAAAACCATTAACGTACGCTTTGTGAGTTGTATCATTAAAGCTAAATGGTAATATTGGAACCTTTCTAACAATATATTTTTTAAACTATTTATCCTTCCTTGTGTTGCCTACAAATTATTTTGTATTTATTGACAATATTTAATAATGTACGATTTGTGTGTGCGTCAGGTGTGGTTCCAGAACCGACGTGCGAAGTGGCGGAAGCGGGAAAAGGCGCTGGGCCGTGACCACGCACCTTTCTTGCATCACGACCACGGTAACTACCACACGGAACGTACTCCTAGCACACAACTGATTAGTGTGGCCACACACACACATAACTAACAAAACACATTATTTAAAAATATTTGTACTTATAATTTACCAATTCGTTTATGGTATTCTCTGTGTATGCAAACTTGGTAATGGTAAACGACCACCGTGAGAAAGCGGTGTTGGTCCTCGTATAATATGCTCACGGTACACAGACTTTCGAACCGATAGTAGAAGCAAAAAAACTACTTTCACAGTGTATTTACAAAATATCGAAATGATCGAACTCGACTCCGACAACCCCGTCCCCGGTCCCTCGGAGGTGGCGCCGCGACCAACCAACAGGATCTAGGATTCGACTGCTATAGTTTTGTATAGGTACATCGGCTGTCAATACGCATGGTGCAACTCGTTAGCAACAGTCCGACTGAAACGAAAGTTATTTTAAATTTTTAATAGATATTTAAATAGAGATTTTAACGTTAATTTGTACCGGAGAGGTCTAACGACGGATATTGTTAGGTTATTCTAAATCACCGAGCGTCAGTCGCTGGACTGTCAATCTAAGTCCGGTGTTTGCCCCCAAGCATCGTATCGACAGCGTCGTGGTGTAAAATAAGATCTAGATCAACAAGAGTCGTGTTTTCCGTTGTAATAGAGAACTCCAACCTGACGAGGCGCGGCGGCGCATTGATACGACGACAGGCGTCGAGCTAGTCCGTCGTCCGTCGTCCGTCGTCCGTCGTCCGTCGTCCGTCGTCCGTCGTCCGTCGTCCGTCGTCCGTCGTCCGTCGTCCGTCGTCCGTCGTCCGTCGTCCGTCGTCCGTCGTCCGTCGTCGTTATCTCTAGTCGCTTGTGTCGGGCAGTGTTTCTTTTATGTACTATTTAAGAAGTATCAGACGCTGAAGGAATGTGATCCATCTTGTCGATGTGTTCCACTTTTACAGGTTAGTTGTCATCCGCATGTTTTTGATATGTGTGAGTAACGTTCCACGTATCGAATTCTCATGTACCCTGCACAACGAGTGTTCGATAATTTGTATTTTTCTACAAAAGTCTGGTTTGTAGTACTTTTTGGTAACATTTCAAAGGCGAGATAACGAAGGGAGTGACACCTAACCGGTAACGAAGTATGAGCGAGCCGGCTTGTCGATAATTACCGATCATTTACCGATCGGTATCGCCGCCGCCCCGCCGCTCCGCCGCCCCGCCGCCGCGCCGCCGAGCCGCCCCGCTGACACGGTATCACTGTCAAAACGAAAAATAATTTGCTTTGAACGATTTGTATCGTTATCGCACTACACAATACGCGGAGCCCTAATTATGTAGGAACTCGTTAAATGTGACAATAATGCGGTGTATTTGACACTTATACTTTATTATCATTAACCTTTACAAAATAAATTTCAATATTTATTGCTGTTAGGTAGGTAGCTTTACACTAGAATACACAAAGCGGCCAATTTGTTTATAAATCGGTCGTCCTACTAGAACC
Organism: Megathymus violae; assembly: GCA_003671415.1. Classification (NCBI taxonomy): domain Eukaryota; kingdom Metazoa; phylum Arthropoda; class Insecta; order Lepidoptera; family Hesperiidae; genus Megathymus; species Megathymus violae. The sequence goes on along the minus strand of PDGT01000120.1, from coordinate 697,043 downwards.
ACAAGCCAGATTCCGATTCTCATGTTTTTAGTTTCTTGGGTGTTAGTTGTACAGTCGCTCACTTCGGTGATCGTCGGTGCACGAGTAGGTATACTTACTATAAATTCCAAAATTTGAAGATTACCAAACATATTGCAATTAGTACTTGTTATTACAAATTGTATTTCACACCACTCTGCAGCTATACTGTGTTACAAACTGCGCGTTTACTGTAAGGTGCTATGTCGAGGCAGAGCGAGTGGTGATGTTCCACTAAGTAAGTAAATAATATGACCAAAACAGTGTAATATCTATCCAACCGCAGTTGACCATAGGAGAGAGGTGAAGGAACGAGGCCAGCACACCGACGGTGACGTGTCGTGACGGTACTAACGTCTGGTACTAAAAATGATACGTACATGTAATATTAAAAGTGGGGAACATTGTGCCACCACGATCTAAAATTTCAAAGCGTACCCGACAGAGACCGCATTTATACAACTCGTTTGGTTGGTTCAAGTGATAGGATCTATGTGACACACGATAAACAAAAGAAACCCAGCGAGGTGTCAGAGGCCGCAGTGGTCACGTTGAGAGAAACCCATCTCTCAAAAACAAAACAAATACAAAACAGACACTCGTTAGTAGTTCCATTTACAGCGCTGTAAACCGAACGAGGTATCAAAATTAAAGGTGACAATAAAAAAGCGATTTAAAACGATCAGTTAACAGATAAGGGATTACTGGTAAACGATAGCGAGGGCGCGGCGGGGGTGGCGGCGGCGGTGTCGTTAACGCTGATGGGAATATAACAAGCGAGTGACGTCACACCGGCGTCGCCGGGGACACCGGGGACACCGCGCGGCGCCGTGATTGATGACTAAATATTATGCTATTGGAAATATTGGACATTTACATTGGATTTATCCAAAACATGGCTGCGTAACTTGTAACTTGAATACTTATGTAATGTCAAGTATAAAATATAACTGTAACTAATGGCAGACAACCAACGTCGTGACGCGGACGCGGGGGCGCGCAGGTAGCGCTGTGTCAACGGTACATCTCGCTTCTCGAGCGTACAGATAGGTGGAACTACTACAACACTATACGAAATATCTATTGCTAGTACTTAACTAAGAACCTAATCAAAGTATTACGTTGTATAGTAGACAAATCGGCGGGGGACTGTTCGGTTTAACAGTATCGACGTCGGTACCGCCGGGGTCACTGTGGCCGGTGTTACAATAAATGTGGTCATATCGATGTTAATAATTAGGCCGTACAGAAATAATATCGCCGGTCAGTTTTAGTTCATATTGCCCTTCGACATCTGTGACGGACAATTAGGTGTGCCATTTACCCCCAATATTTTTTACCTTTTGTTACTCTTATACTCACGTACTTATATCTAGATATCAGGTTTCCGATTGTTAAATAAACCATGACTGTGATACTAATTATATGTCTACACTTTTTCATCCCACGTAATTGTACGAAGAATCGGCCGAGCCCCTTGTGGAATACGTTTCGTATGTATGAAATGAAACTACATCAAAAAAATTTGGACTATACTCTGCTCTAGTAGTGGTTAATCGGATATTCTATAATTTATGCATTTGAATAATATAATAAATATAACGTAACTTAAGCTAACTTTCTTCTGATATAAAATGAAACAAAAATGAAAATGAGAAAAATATTTATTGCTTTTCTTTTCTAACATAATTTAAGTTTTTAGCTCCCACACCAGGATTTCCTGTGTAGTGGGCAACTAGATTCATACAAATCCTTATAAATAAAACAACAAAAAAAAATACATATAAAGCCAATATATATGTCGCTTCACGTATCTGCTTCACATTTTTTTATTTTCCAGTTTACTCTCCGAAGTTAGCCGTTACAATTAGAATTCATATACGAATTACATCGAGACGGTCACCTCAATCCATGTGCGTGATAGATGCACGACGTCCGTGTGATCCTGTTGTGGAATATCCAATGTGTCGGGAAGCCAGAATCACGACATCGGAGTTTTGTAATATGCTAGCATATATGTATACAAGTTCCGGGTTTAATAAATTTCACGGCCGCTCACTACCCGGGCGTGATCACCGATCACCCAGGACCCAGTGTACACGGAGATCTGTCTTTGTTGCAATATAATTATTTTAGTTTAAAATCGGAAGTATAGACTCCAAAAAATGTAACTAACACGGAGTGAAAAACTATCACAAATCACATAAATCGTATTCAAACAAATGACGGTACGATAAAATAGTTGGATTACTTAAATATTGAAGCGGCCCTCAAAACAAACACGAGAGGGGCGGTCGGCAGCGCGCGGCAGGTGTGGGACATGACGCGACAAGAGCGGTATTGTTCCGCGATAGCGCGTCACACCTTGCGGCCCGCAGCCCGCGGCCCGCGGCTCCCTTCACTTACCTGAGGCAGCAACCGGGTATCAACCAGAAAATGGATATACTCCATCGTCAAACAAAACGCAAGCATAGTAGTTTATTTCGCCGTTGCTACTCCTCCATGGTAAAGCACCTTTCCGAATCGATTGTAAATCGTCATCAACACTCAGTGGCGTAATGTCAGAGAGAGGAAGATATGTCATTCTATATTCAGGGAAACTAATTGTGTAAATCGGTGATTAGTGATAGCTCTGGTTCCAGGTGTGAGCGACTGGGGTGGTGGCGCGGTAGGAGGCGGCGAATGGTGGGCGTTGGGCCTAGGCGCATTGGGTGGCGTGGGCGTGGGAGTCGGCTCCGTGGGCGCGCTGGCGCCGGCGCCTCTGTGGCACGACGCGCCTCCCGCCGCCGCCTTCAGAGCCCTCCTGCACAGGTAACATGCCATAAACGTACTCAGCATTACATAGACCACACCGGCAATTTCAAGTAGAACTAGTTCCATTTAGATCTCGCTATCTGTGTATATGAGCTACAGTAGCCATTTAAGGATTGTGTACAAAAAAATCCTGTGATGATCACCATTAAATCCTCATCACCAGCACTGCACCTTCCAAACTGATACGTCACCAACAGTTCAATCACGAGGAAATGGTGGAACCGCTTGGCTATCGAGTGTTCAGGATTGCTACCTGAAACATGTATAAACATTTAACAGATGATTTTAGAATGTGCTAATAGCGTGTAATGCACTGCTTCACTATGCATGAGTGCCGTTCGAATTAAACTGGGTGGTACACAGTCCGGCGACCTCCAACAGACCTGTTCATCACACAACACGTTATCCAGCTCGATGTCCCGCCGGCAGGTACGTGCTGGCGTTGCCGCCGGCGGCGCCGCTGTCGCCTGCCCCGCGCTCCCCGTCGCCCGCGCGCTCCCCCGCGCTGCACGACCGCTACAGCCGCGTGCACACGTAGCCCCCGCTCCTCCCCGCCGCCTCCACCGGTGCTGCCGGCGCCAACGCCCCCGCTCGAGTACAGAGAGCGAGTTTCGAACGACCGCTCTCGACTAACGGCGCGGACGAACCTGTTTGAATTGTGTTGTTCCGCGATACCTGCGACCGAGCCGATACCACTACGACTAATTTAATATTCACAGTAGGTCATATTTCGGTAAGTATGTAGGAATGCGTTGTGCTAATTTAAATTTTTTTTTGAACTGAAATTTTTCCGTCGAATATTTCTAAATAATGACAACCCTGTTCACTGTATGACCACAAAAGAGTACATTTACATACAAAGGTATCATTGGTGAAGCTTCGAGCAGTTTGTAAAAAAAAATATTTAAATAAACGACTTCTAAAACTCACTGCTAGTACTGTATTGCTCTTGGGTAGTTTATTGAGATCATTTATAAATATGATAGTGTTCACTTGGTGCCGCTGGTGCCGAGTGCTCTAAACGATATATATATATTGAAACCCTTCCAGTATGGGTATTTAAGCACCAAGTATTTATTTAATGTTTTAGTAGTGTCAAGTTACATTGTACATGGAAATAACTAAAAATAGTTAAAATTAATTACGGAACATCGTTAGAACTTCACCGTATTTAAAGGGATCACACAAGCAAAGAAAAAACTACGTTAATCGATCCACCAATCTCGGTAAAATCATTGAGCAAACATACTAAAAACGTATCATACATCCTCACATATCGACGTCGGTGAAATATAAATAACATGAAAATTCAACATTACGCCGCCGGCCGTGTGACCACACACCCGCCCGTGTGTGTTTGTTCATGCAGACTATGCTGAGTATTCCCGTTGGTCCCGTTGCGAGATTGTAACATACTGTGTACTTATTGCACGCTGTGAAATTAAGTAATATTGTATGTATGTTAACACTTTCTTTTAAGTTTTATTAAACGGTAGTTGTCGTATAATCTGTACAGTTATGCGTCGTTTACATATGTATAAAGTAACCTACTACACCGGTGTAAACCGCTGGGGCCGCCGGGACCCGGACGGCGGGGGCCGTCGAGTGTCGACTGTCCCGACTGGACCCAGTCATTTTATAGTGTGATATAGTTAAGAAAATTATGATTAATAAACTATAACGTCTAACATTTAAAACTTTGTCTTGTCTTCTCGGTAATTATTCCTAGATGGAACGTTTACTTTATTGTAGATATTATTACGAAACACTACTGTTACACGTGTACGCCGTAGACGGATTGTCTTCTCTATATTGTATAGTTAGTGTCTTGAAAAATGAAGTAATGTTAGTATAAACGACTTGTAAAATCAATTAGTTTATAAAAAAAATATTATTGTACAGAGAAGTTTGTATATAGTGTACAAAGTGTGATTATTTTATTTATATTTAGAAATCGACTGGAACCGATCATTCTGAATTATCTGTCGGTGTGTTCAAACCTACGATTCAAACATAGAGGCAACAGAAACTCTATGGGTGAGACCGCTCCGACGTTTACGTTTTTAAAACGTCAACAGTTAACAGTACTGTGTTAATTTAAACAACGATTCAAATGATGTGCAGTCGGTCGCCCTCGCGAGTTGCTGAGCGGTTGTCCATTATTGTATTTATTGTAGTGCGCAGTTTGCAACACTTGTCGCCGTACTCGTAGTCGTGCTAATAAACTAGATCTATAAACGCAGCGATGGTTTCATTTCATTCCTCGATCCTCGCCGAGTACCTACACTAGGTACTGGCACTGAACAACGCAACTAACTATGTATCATGATAATATGTATATCTATGTGCTTCAGTATGGGTGACCGGTGACTCGAACTAGCGTGGTAGCTACGTATGCCCTCGTAGATCGTTCGACCTGCTGGAGAACGACTTAGCTTAAGGGTTTCAAAGAATTGAAGTCAGCCGTTAACAACCGGCACTATTATAAGTGGAAGTACAACACACAGAACGCCAAAACATTTCATTGCCGTGTACTTCGATGGCAACGCATTTTTCGTAGCGGCTACAGTACCAGATAAGCGGTTGACGTAGTGAAAATATTCAATTACTGTATAAATGTAGTCTCTAAGCTGTACATTTGGTCCGCGCCTTGCACGTAACGCTCGCCGTCGTGGTGTGACCTGCGTCGGTGGGCACCGGCGGACGACGCGATGCGGGAACTGACCGTCGAGCGCGTCGCACGGGACATACGCCCGAGAGGCATGCCTTATGTCACATCGTATTACTTTCGATATATTGCTTTGTACACGAACCCAACATTTGTATCGATTTTACTAAAAACATCACTAAAATATTGAACACATAGCATACTGTTTACGCATTCGATGTAAATAATTATGAACCTAAATTTGCTTATTATTAAAATCGAGTCTACCCACCGAGTGCCGCTCGGTACGGTACGTCACAGCGGTGTAGCAATCGAACAATGCCATATCGATTGCAGACCATTATAATCTGTGCCTATTGTTTAAGCCACCCTCCCCCTCCCCCCCCTTCGCCGTATATGCGATCAGCACAAGATTAAATTTGCTCGGCGATGCACAAAGACGTGGAGTGTTTGAAGAAAGATTAATTTGGAAAAAATTTGGGCGTCGAGGGTGTGCCAGGGGTGCGGGTAAGGAAGGGGCAGGGGGAGGGGTGAGCCTTTTCATTGAACATTCGGTAAGAGTCAATCAAACTCTCATATTAATTTTTAGATCGAAATTTGTGGTTGAAAGGTGGGTAGGTAGGTACGAGAGTTCTACGGCGCTCGGGATGAGATCCTATCAATGATTCCAGGCTACTTATATAGGAGTAGCTATAAAATTCCTAAAGTTTGAATTTGCCAACTTGACGACTAGGATGTTGCCAGCATACCTCTGAGTTTAAAATGATTGTTCCGACAGAGACAAGCTAAAGGTGAGTTTTGAGTATCACTGAAACTAAGTTATTTGTCCCAATTAAAAAATTTTCAACCAATTAAGAAGTAATTTTTTTCCAAATTGGAGCTAAGGAAGCAATTTTTTTGTGGTATTAATAATTACAAACACTTGTTTAACAGCTCCGTACAGTAAACGTCGGCTCTCAATTGAATTTACTTTTTAGTACGGTACGTGTAGTCCTCCTAAGGAAGGCAACTATTAGACCTAACAATCACAAGGTTGACTATGTTACTGAAACCAATATAGTGGAAAGATACATTTATTTATTGCGAATCAGTTAGGTGATTCAATGAGTCAAGTTTTTTATCTTTTTCTTCAAGTGCAAAAATCTCTCACAACTACAAAAATTACCAAATACAGAAACGATGCCAAAATAAATACATACATTTATAACACACAAACTTGAATGAAATGAAAAATGATTTATTCAGTAACCAACAATACAATAAAATCAATGCCCCTAGCTGCCACACTAGGATTCCCTGTGTTGCGGGAAGCTAAGATTCTCCCTTTCGTAAATAGATAAATTATATAAACATAATGTGTAGTTTAGCATACATGTTGATCTTAAAACTAATTTCAACTATGAAAACTAAAGCTGAGTGACAAAATTTGTTGTTGTCTTGTTATCATCTGCCTCTTAGGCAGGGTTTGAACGTTCGAGGCGAACCTCCTCGACGTGAGTATCTTTCGCGGCCGTTAAAACGGCCGGTCATCATTGAAGCCCCCTTCGTTGGAAAGGGGTGCGTAGGTGTTCGTGTTGCGTCTGGTCTTCTTGATCGTGCGCTTGTATTTCTGGTGATGACCATTTCTTCACGCCGTACCGAGCGATCTAGGCCCCGCCAGGTGAACCCCGCCGGTGGGAAGCCCGACGAGAACCGATCAGCGGTCGGGCGGCGACTAGAGGCGGCCAATCCAGTTTTTGACAAAATTTGTGTGTTAATATACTTAAAGGAGTAGATATATAAAATATAATACTAATACAATATGATAAATTATTAATATGAATAATGAATGACAAATTAACATGCAATGCGGACGACACCTAACGAATTTCGTTCCAGAAAACTATGACAGCTATTGTATATAAGATGTCATTAAATCATAATAGATCAATTGATTTCTCCCGACAATTTTTCTCATCATGATAAAGTATGACCTCTCAGATTGAAGAGGTACATAAAACGGAAAGGGCGCGATAATTTGTGGCTTGCCACCATTTTTTTTTAATTAAAAATTGTGCTTTATATGTATTTAGATAAACCACTCCAACTAATATTTAAGATCCGACGAAAAAAGTGTTTTTACTAACACCTGAAGCTCTCATCGTCCCACAACATAATTTCTGGGGCAGAAATGACGTTTCAAACTATCGACCTACGTCGATGCTGTTATACTTTGGAATATATTTGTGAATGTAATTGTTGAAAATTTAACTAAGTTCTTATAAATGGCACCTCACCAGTGTCAGTTAGTGGTCTTCTTTCGCATTCCTTCACAGATGGCTCTGGTGGGGCACTCAGTTTGAGGTTCATATTAGTCCGCGTAATTCCTTTCACGTTTTTATCAACTTACTTGATATTAATAGTACCTTTCGGTGCAGCCGTAACTAAATGAACCTTGTTGTGAATAAATGTCATCTTATTCAGTTTAATCATAACATTTTCCCTCAACGTCATAACTCATATACGAGTACATAGAAAAACACTTTCGACCGTAGATTATCCGATTGTCGACAAAAAGCTTACATTTAATGTCTGTTGAAGATTCAAGGCTGAAAATGCTACAAACTGCTCCGGTTTCCTCATGCGTAATAAGAAAAATTAATAAATAACTAAGAAAGAAAGGAATATTTAGTCGAAGGCTTTTATGTAGGTTAGAACAGTGGAGCTTTAATCAAATAATCCTAATGAGTTTTGGTCGTATTGGGGCGGCACAAAATACTACCAATCGCATGCTGGCAGAACAGAGTACAGTTTTGTGTAAGGATCATGTTTTCAATATTATTATGAAATCATTAGGATCATTGGTGATATTATTAACTCTCCGTGAAGCCTGCCCGGCTAGGTGCCCCCCCCCCTGCTTGAATCAGCCGCCAAACGACTCGTCGTGTTTCGGCTGGGAGCTTGAGAGCCAGTTTTTTTCTTCTTCTTACTTTCTTGACCGACAACGCATTAGTGATGCCTTTGTTGTTACTAACGTCAATGGGCGACGCTGACCACTTACAATCAGAAAAATCCTTACAAAGAAAATCCTTCATATATTAAAGATTAATACATAAAAGAGAAATTAAAAAGGTAAAAGCTCATATAAAGCAGTAAAGATGCAACACTCGGCGGTTCCACCGATTCTCGGTGTTGACATGCGTGGTGGCAGCTCCGCCGACCGCTGGCGTATCAATTTAATTAAAAACTAACGTAAGTATGTAATCATAAAGGAACATAAAACTGGATCTGGACCGTTTACATACATTGAATTTTCTACATTTCTATGTAATATCTATCTATGAATCCCTGTACAAATATTTTGTTATTAAAAGAAACTTTGAGTAATTAAATTGTTTCGAACATTGATTCGTCCAGGCGTCCGGTATTCGGAACCCACAGAACGACATATATGAAAAAAGTTACGGAAGTATTCCGAACTATTTATATCATTCTGTAAACAAAATAAAACAAAAATAAATATATTTGGTCATTTCAAACCGGTGAACCTCACCGCAACTACCCGAAGAATATTAATAGAACAAACGTGTTTTGCATACATTTTTCAGCTGTTACACACGGTTTTACCATCGTCACGTCGATTCCAAAAAAACGGCAGCCCGTCGCTCAGGTGTCCGACGTGAACTAAATTGATAAAATTATCGCCTGCATGTTGACTGACACAGCGTGCACAGATGTTATTCACTTGTCACGATCGAGATAGTCATCTTGTCGTGGACTTCTCGACTCG
>PDGT01000120.1:582442-678028 GCA_003671415.1 Megathymus violae | reverse complement strand
GGTGCGGGGTGTAGTCGCAGGGTGACGGGGGGAGGTTAGCAAACATTTGGAGCTTTTATTGCGATGATCGCGTATTGATTCCATTCATAAGCCGCTGTTACAAGGATAATTTCATCGGCGACTCGTACATTTATTAGTTTATTCAGCGACTTGTGGGGAGTTACCGGTTACTATAGAGGTCGTTAGGGTGCGCGCACGCGGGGAACGCTTACCGCTCGGCGTTTACCGATCGGCTCCGGCGAGGCCACGTGTGAGCAACGATTCTAACCCTAATAACTCTAGGAGGATTGCCGAGCGCACCTACGGAACAGTTATGAGGAGTAATAACAGAAAATACTAAATTAATATTTAATTACTTCCTGATGTATAACGATAATTTTAACATATTCACTAACGTTCTAGTTGTATTGTTGAAAACAACTGACAATTATGATAATGACGACATGTCATTACCGTTTGAGATTAATAGATTCTGTATTATCCAGTTCACTCCCGACCGGACCTACTCGTGCTCGGTAAGATTAACCGTCGTCGGCGTGTAATCGGTACAGCGTAGTCGCATCGACGGTACGGCGGCGGGACGGTGTGGGACAGTGTTTGCCGGCGGGCGTTTAATGAGGCTTTTTCAATATTAACTGCTAACGCAATTGAAAAACGCAATATATCTGATGTAATGGGGAAATTATCTTTTGTTACAATATTTTTTTTTAATTTTTGACATAGTTATTGTCATGCATTAAATTAATTAAAACAAGTATTCTACCACATGCCAACAATTTAAGGTTTAGAAAACTGAATATTTTACAACCCACTAAAGAATATTAAATTTGTGGAGTGAGTACCAAATGAACGTCTGAATGCGTCTCTTCACTGAAACACTAAATAATTTTTTGGTGGATTTGAAAAAAAATTTGTATGTTTTAACTAATGAAATGATATATTAGCGCGGCAAGATTTTAGTAAATATTGAATAATCAATATCTTATGGACCACAATCTTATTTGAAGTATTAAAGCAATCTTACATTATCATATTATTGGCAGACGCGCATGTCATGCAATCTAATAGCAACCTCGGTGAAGAACTGTGGAGTTGGAACTCGCACTGTGATACAAAAATTAGTTAATGTCGAATTAAAATCAATTCAAAACCAACAGATACTATAATTCTGTGAATTAAGTGCAGTTTTTTTTACATCAGTCATCAATGGTGGATCGACAGACACTTGAAACGGTGTCACAATAAATTAGATAAGTTAACTGTTGTAATGGCAAAGGTCGCAGCTCAAAATAATTGTGCACACTTCACCGACATGTAGACGTGTCGTGTCGTGTCGTGTCGCATTAACTGGAATTACTTTATTTGACACAAAATGAAGTTAGATTGTGATAAAAAATACAATTATGCACCCACGAGGTGATAACTAACGATATCAGAACGCTCGACACATAATTAAATGTTATTGATTACAGCGATAACGGACGGCCGAGTGGTGGTGGGTGATGGTGGCGCTCATGTGGAACATACACTTGAGTACATAATAAACTGTACACTACAACTGAGTATTCATAATACTGCAGTAAGCATTCAGTTAAGTTTCAGTTTCCCTTATGGACGCTAAAAATTCGATTCCATCTATCATACTATTCGTTAAAAATTTGAAAATTTTAATTACTTGTAACACATAAGAGCTGTTCGTCCCATAACTTTCTCCGTGGCCTGGTACATTCCACGACGATGTTGGAATGATATAGATACGTATCGTACTATATAAATTTCACGAAAGTCTTATTTTATGGCGCCAATATTGTCCATCGTGAATGATTGACAAAGTGAGTAGTGTGGAGGGCGGGCAGAGGGGCACGCGGGTAGGGATCCAGGAGATGGACTGGCGATTAGCACTATTAGAGACCAATGAATGGTCAGTATAAAGACCAAAAATCCGATTGCACTCAACAACTGGAATAGCTTGCCCGTTGGTGTTCCCGACTATACTGTGGGAGTCTTCAAGAGGAGAGTGAATAGGCTTTCATAAGTTAATGCGCTCAACATCTAAAATTTCATTACCGCTTACTGTTGGGAATTTTGTCAAGCATTAATTCATTCTATGTATTAAGGCAAGATAAAATATCCTAGTTTTGCTTAAGGAATAAAGTAATAACGAATAAAGTCGACTTTCTTCTTTTTATTAATTTATTTATTCGAATGATTTATGAAATCGGAGGAAAAATGTCCAATTAAAAGGTTAGCACAGGAAGGTAGACATTGGCTAATGGCAGCGGCGTGCACAGGATTATGACACTGGGTATGCGGCGGAGTACTCGGTCACAAAAACTTTTTCTTTTATAGATTTTTAGCATAGCCACAGCCACGCGACGAATCTCTAAGTCGGAAACCATGCCAACAGAACAAGTCTTAGATGTACTACTATTCATGTACATCTTCTACGGCAACGCAGAAAAAACAGCGATCGATCGTCGCGGCGGAAGAAATTCTAATAAGTAAAATAATAAGCTAAAATATTATAACTACTCATCCAGTCAGCTTCAATTTTCACATATTCAAGGTTCCGGTTACTTGACCAAAAGTATTTAGTTTTAAACAGGCCTCCAGATATTTTTCTGTATGGTCATGCTTATTTGCCGCGGAATAGAAATTATTTAAATCTGAATATCCCGAATCAGTCCACACTGTACTAGAATTACTAAACAATATGCAAGGAAAACAATATAATTTAATCGTGTGTACACAACCACACAGCCAGTTATACGTTTCATAATTTTTAACATGAAACTTTCGAGTTACATTCCTTTTATGCTGGTTTAATGGTTGTAACTCGGGTACACACCTACCTTTACACACAATTTGAATCTTTTCACTGAATCACAATTGTGAGAACTTGTTATTTTTAATTTTTAATAAACACGTATTTTCAACACAAACCTCACAATCAAATAACATTAAAAAAATCAACAAACGCACTAGTAAAAGCAAATCACTACCATTATTATAGAAACTCAGTAATAAACTGTTAAATGTACACACTTTCAAATGATAAAATGAAAAATCTTTTAAGAAAACAATAAATATACTGGCGCAAACAAAATAGTAAACAATGCTTATCAAATGAAAAAAGCAAAATGGCCCCCGCAAAACACAAAACATTTCTGCTATTTAAATTCAAATTCAAAATCATTTAATCATATAGGTATTCTGTAAATACACTTATGAACGTGGAGAAGAAACGGCGAAAGAAACTCCTCAGCACATCTTTTAAACAACATATGGTAATTACAAAAGTTTAAACCTGTGCGGAACTGGTTTCAACACTAATTTTGTCCAGGCATCCTTGTCATTCATATACTCATCTATACTATAATATCCTTTGCCTATAAGTTGTGTTTTAATGCGACGCTTAAAAGTCCCTATGGGCAACTCACGTAACGACTTAGGAATCTTATTGTAAAAACGAACTCCAAGCCCCATAAAGGAACGGTGAACCTTTTGAAGACGAAATGCAGATGTAACCAAATTATGCCTATTTCTTGTTTGATGATTGTGTGTATCACTTTTCTGGTTATACGTTTTTAATTTTTTTTAATAAATACTAAATTACTTTATATATACAAATAAAACCTTACTAAACAAAAATGCATAATGTTAGATTTCCTTCTATTATTTTTACTCGGATTATAGGCAACGAACATTTCCGATTACTCCCGACAACTGCCGAACATCCGTAGCCTGACGCTGGAGTCGCGGCTGTCGATATTCATGGGTGTGTGCGTTTGCGAATTGTGCACGGACATCAAAATTACTACACACATGCGAACAAATGTCCTGTGGGACGCGACGGCAGGAGTCCGTTGATTAGGCACATTATTTTGCAGCACCGCTTGCTTGTCACCAAACGCCTGGCAAACATAATGTTTGTGTGCTTGCAAATAGGTGCTATTTATAAAATATTTGGCGTTTTTAATTTATTATATTTTGCTTATTCATTTATTTACTATTAATTAAAGTCATCTAAAACGTACGAACGTTTTATTAAAATATCTGTGAATGGCAAGTAAAGCACTGCATTTCTGCCTACAAGGAGCGCACGCCCCTTGCTAATGGTCACGTGGCAATTATAAATAATCTTCAGTTCAGCCTAATCTACCTAGGTAGTTCAATCAGCTTGATTGGCGCACCGTTCAATAAGCATGCACATTTTAGTACGGTGGAGACTGCGCTCGCGCCGTCACATTTGCAGTGCACGTCGAAATCAGCATCGCAGAATGATAGAGACGGTACTGATGGTGATGACATGTGTGGTATCCGCCGTTGTTAGTTACGGAGACGGTGAGTGCCCTTCACGTTTTACACGGTCGGTACCCCCAGGCGTCACTGAACAGTGTAGCCTTTTATACATTCAGTCCCAACACTGCGACCACATTTCAAACATACAAAAACATTTTACATTTTATGACACAGTGACAATCGTAAACAGAATGTTGACGCCATTAATCAGTGGCGTGTGTGAGCCTGAAGAGATTTCTAATCTTCTTTGTAAAATCGCCTATAATTCTTAATAAAATCGCCGCGGAGGCCTTCTCTTGTTGATTAATGTTGAGACTAGCAAGAAAATGGGAATCAAGTTTAAATCGCAAGGTATAGCATAAACGAGTATCATCAGTCAGATGACAAGAGGTAAATCCCCAGGCCATGATGGTCTCAGCATTGAGCATTTACAACATGCGGGGCCATATTTACCTCGAATTCTAGCTATATTGTTTAACGTATGTGTGAGTCACAGCTTCATGCCGAGCGAGATGATGCAAAGGATAGTTGTACCGATTGTGAAAAACAAAACTGGTGATTTATCTGATAAGGCTAACTACCGGCCAATCTCTCTGGCTACGGTCATCTCGAAGGTATTGGACAGCATGCTCAATACTGATCTGAACAAGTTTATCAAACCTCACGACAACCCGTTTGGATTTCGACCAGGATTGTCTACGGCTCTCTGTAGACAATCCTGCAGTTTTGAATTAAGCATGCTGTCACATACTATACTAGACGTAAGACTCCAATTCAAACCGGCTTTCTGGACCCATCAAAGGCATTTGATCTGGTTTCTTTTGATTTGTTATGGGCTAAGATTGAAAAAGTCAATATACCGTCAGAACTCATCAATATCTAAAAATATTGGTATGGAAACCAGGTCAACCATGTTCGATGATGGATGGGAGTCTTATCTCGACCGTATAGGTTGGAGTGCGGGGTGAGGCAGAGGGGGTTAAGCTCACCGACGCTTTTCAATCTATACATAAACGATTTGCTTGGCGAACTCGGCAGCACCTGGGTCGGCTGCTATATAGACGGGGTTAGTATGAACAACATAAGTTATGCTGACGTCATGGTGCTGTGGAGTACGTCGATTTGTGGCCTCAGAAAACTGCTGGCAATATGTGAGGCTTATCTGGGGAGGCATGGCCCTGACCTACAATGCGAAGAAAAGTGTTGTGATGATTTTTGAAGCCGGAGGTAAAACATCAAAACAAGTACCACCCATTTTGCTCAACGATAAGAAACTGGAAAGGTTATTTCAGTTTAAATACCTTGGGTATATGTTGACTCCTGACTTCAAAGGCGATGCCGATATCAAAAGGGAACGGAGGGCGTTGTCGGTGAGAGTGTAAACGCTGGCTCGCAAGTTTGCGCGTTGCTCAAACAATGTCAAGACAATGCTGCTTAGAGCGTATTGTACAAATTTCTACACGTACAACCTGTGGCTCAGATATACTCAAAAATCTTACGGCACCCTCCGGCTTCAATAAACAATGCTTTCAGGATGCTGATGGGGTTGCCTCGTTTCTGTAGTGCATCAGGGATGTTCGCGACGACGCGAGTCGGTTGTTTTTATGCTACTATGCGCAAAAGATGTAAGTCCCTGGTGCGCAAACTGGGGGGCAGCACCAAGGGCATCCTGAAGATGATTGTTACCAGGTTAGGTCACTGCAGATATGTGAGTCACTGCTGCGCTATTTTTAATGGAATGGAGAAGCAGGGACTCACATAACAGTCACTTAAGTTTTAAGATAAGTATTAACATACATTTTAAGTTTGTAACTAACACGAATGAGTTCATTTACTCGAAATAAAGGTTTATTATTATTATTATTATTATAAATTGTCATCGTTGCTCGTAGAGGAAGTTCACTTGAACAAAATGGAAGAAACTTCATTTATCCTTGAACATTAGGGGATAAAGTAAAAGGATGATAAGTGATGTTATATCGTTCCAGAGCCCCGACGAGGCACTCCCATGTCGGGTACGCTGAGCTCGGTTGGGGGTGGAGGGGAACACGCGCCACCCATCTACCGACCCGCTTCGCAAGCGTAAGTATATCGCGTCTGACACTGTCAACAGAACTCCTTGGCTATAATTGCAAAATACAAATCGATTGATACAAATCCAGGTACGTGGTCTCTCAGTTCGTGAAGCCGAAGCCACCGCACCAGTACTGGGAGGAGGAAACTTCCGTGAACATGGTTCCGGAGAACCGCAACTGCTTACTTTGCGAGGCGCAGGACTCGGGCGCCTGCCGTGCCATGCCGTCGTGCGTCTACTGTGAGCCCACCGTCACCGCGCTTTGCGAGAGGAGCACGCCTTGTCTGAGATGCACTGGTATAAACTATACTGAACAATGCTTTATTAATTTCAGTCACATTCATAGTATTAAGATGCTAAACTACTTTTACTTTTAATGTGTTCCATCCTTGATTTTTTCCATCCTTGAATCCAATTCAACCTTTTCTGCTCGTGCTATCTGAAAATTTTACGAGGCTTTGTTCGCGCTGTTGAAGTCATAGGGCTCTGCAATGCATTCGTTTTCACGGGCAATACTTTGGTAACACCTCTAGGTTTCTACACAATGTAAAATTTTGTTAGCGATACCGAAACTCAAAAAGTTGAAAATGTGTGGGGATGGCATAAATAATATATCAATGACTTATATGTCTTGATATAGTTTGATAAATATATTTGACAAAACAGGTGTTTTACTTAAAGTCACGTGGCCCATCTGATAGTTAGCTGTTTGTTACTATAGAGGAAGGGCCCGGGGTTCTTTTGTCCTTTAGTATTCTACGTATATCATCATTTTCCTTGATGACGAGAATAGACATGTTGATGACTTATTTTTCGTCTCCTGCTTCAAAACTTTCTCAGATTTCTAATTATTTTGTCTTATCTAAAATTCACGATCACTCACTTCAGCTAAGGGGTCATCGTGAGGAAATCACATAAGTATCTGAGACTGAGCGATTTGTTATTTTGATCCCCCCTCATTCTGAGTGGAGTATATGGAGTCCCAAAACGAGACGGTTATTAACGAATGTTTGCAGTGATAAAGAATCCGTTCTTCAAGTGCGTCCCCGGGGAGAAGTATATGGACGAGTGCGATTCGTGCCGCTGCATGGACGGCCACTTCGGGTGGTGCACCAACCAGTACTGCGAGTTCCGCTCTCTGCACCTGTACGCGCTCAAGCTGTCCGACGGGGAGTTTTATTAAACGTTATATATATACTATCGAATTTGCTTTCTTTATGTCACTAGCCGACAAACGAGCATACATGACCACAACAACACAAAAACAACAAACGGGGGTAAAAACAAGGTTGGTTATAAAAAGGGGATTTGTAGCCAAGCAGGTAAAGAGTCCTACCGTCATCCTACCACCAAAAGTACGGACGATATTCTACTGCAACCAACAAAGGGGGGGACCATCCGATATAGCCTCATCCAGGCTATTAAATATGTTATTACCCAGAAATTAAAAAAGTCCAGTAGATTTCATTAGCGCTCGTCGATTCTGAAAGTATATAATTATAACGTCATATGTTTTTAAAACGGTAAAATAAAATTGTCAATAAAAGAAACCAGGTGCAGCAACAAGCGAGTCATTTGTTTTTGGCACTGACTTCAAAAAAGGATGAAATTCGTAGTGTGATGACAATGTTAACTGTAGCAACCCATAAGGACTAAAGTAATTAAATGTTGCTATTCGTAAAACAAGTAACTACTGGAGTTATTTGTATTAGAGTGTCGCTTCTCACCACTACTTACTGATTCGGTACAACTGAGTCTATTGTAATTAAATAAAACCAATTCCCAACTTGAATCGTTGTTAACATCAGAGACACCGCAAGTTTTGTGTACAAGTGAGGATTCGGATATTTATCGGAACCGCACGTAATTGATATAAATATTGAGACTGTGCGTGAACCAATCGGCCGTGTATCCTATCCTCGTACATTCACAACATACACGTTAGCTAAGCGACAATAAGGTTCGTTTAGTGGTGACATTTTGCGCGTGGGTGGGCGAAGGGATTACGGCGGTAAAAGGTTGAAATCGCTTCTGTGATATACCTTTCATAGTTTTCGGCTTAACTCTGCACGTATTGGAGTAAATCCACGAATCGTTTTGTGGATAACGAGTTTACTCTCTCGTGCTGAGCTCTCGTTAAACTTGTAAATAGCTTTTTATTTCGTTTTTTAAGTGTTTCGAGTTTAACGTGTACTTTGAACGCTATCGAATTTGTAAGATTAAAAGCTGACGACGAAAAATAGTCGAAATTGTTCAGTGTTTGAAAATACATGAATATTAAATGACAATATTGTAATAAATTCTGGCAGCTATGTGATTTCGCTCAAATTAATTTACGCCTGAGGAGCTACCTAGGCGGTCGTAACGCGGTCGCCGCGACCCGGGTGTCGGGGTGCAAGTAGCTATCGTCAGCTAGCCGTCGTCAGCACGAGTCCGAAGATGAAATTCAGACTCAGGGTGGCCCGAGCTCTTCAACCGGACTGCGGTTTAGCAGCGTGGTGGAGGACGCGTCTGGTCTAATCATTTACGAGACCCACACCTTGCAGTAGGATGCTGATGGGGGAAAGCCATTTAAGTATTTCCATTTTGATTTGAATAAATAAATAACTATTTATATTTATATACTTAACTTTAATTGTTACAAAAATATGAGTTCTCGATAAACTGGATTGTTTCATTAATGTCTACAACCCCTTTATATTCCGTTTCCTTAAGATTAACCAGGAGTCCACTTTACCCCGTCAGTTAGCTCTTACCAATCTCGTCAGTTAAGCTTTCTCATTCGTATAAGAAGTCCAAGCGGAATACTTCTTTCTGTGTTTTATATTCTATATGACTGACTCACGCTCGCATACCTGAAATATAAGTTTTATATCCTCACAAGCGGGGCTTCGTTGTTAAGACAGTCTCTCCTCGATCCTCCTCACCCCTGGCTTCCGGTCTTACTGTTATTGAACAAGCTGTTCGACCTTTCAACTAAGTTTCCGTCGATCAAAGAATGCAGGTCAGTAAGTTTACTTTTAAGAAGATCTAACTTGCTCATTGTGAATACGTCTTACATTAGTGTATATCTTCGTCGGTTCCAATTACAGAAGAAATGTGTTCATTATTTGATTCCACAATAATTCTAACCATAAAACTATAAAATATCACCAAAAGTAGTTAGGTACCAGTAAGATACCGATATCCTCGAAAGCAACAAAAATTTAAAAGGGCATTATTTTAAAATGTATTCCATTTGTACATTTGTACCCAGCACTGAATGGTGTATTACGACAAAGGCGGAGGCATCAATTACACAAAGCGATATCATTTACCACCGCAACGGGCTTCAAATCGTTCCAATTGTTTGTTTGTATGGTAACCTATTGTTGAGACCCTACGTTTAATTCTTAATTCTTGCGATTTAAGAACGAAAATTGAAAAGCCGCGTGCCATAATGATTTGGCATGCGTACAATTGTATTGGGTGTACCGACAATGTGTTAAAAGCGATACATTTCGCCGGAAATGAGCGATTTGTCGCGAAACGACTAAAGAATTGACTGTTTCCTTACAGCCGTGAGTAGTGCAGTAATGTACCATGGAATTGTAGGTATGTGGTCTCTAGAAGTGGCTAGCTTTATTCTTATATAAGGAAGACGTATATTTTTAAATCTATATATTTACCAGTTTCCCGCTCTAGCTACATTTCAGAGAAGGCGTTACTTTAAAAAATCGTATCCGCGTTGTTTTAGAATAGGTTTTTGATAGTTCTATGAGTATAAATTAGAAACAGTAATTTAATTATAGCTGTATCCAAGCAGTCAACATTGTTTTTACTGCCCTCTTAAGAGATGTCCATGTTACCTTTTATTCCTTATGCTGCAGTCCATTTTCTTATTAATCACTACAAATTAATCATCCAAAGGTTACATTTTACTTTGAAAACATGACTTTATAACCATTTTTTTCCTGTTGAATAATTCAGGAAGAATCTAGTTTCGGATATCAAATGTTATAACTAAATTAGCTTCAATTTTGCTCTATTTAATCCCCTTCAAAAATTTAAAAAAGCAGTACATATTTTACAATTAAATTTGTACCCAGTACTGAATGGTGTATTATTACTAAGGCGGAAGCATCGATCACATTAAATTAATGTAATCAACTTTAATGTATCGAACTGCCCGTCATTTCTGTATAGATAATATAGGTGTATTGAAATTAAATATTGCAGTAGAAACAGTAAATCATTGCGATTGATTGTTTTGCCTATAACGTTGCATACATCACATATTTTTATTCAGGTATTTTTAAGATGTATTTTTTTATAAAATGTTCAAGTAAGTCACAGATTAACTGAATTTTTTACAATAATTATGTAGTAGGTACATTGCCGCCGTTCGTCAAGGTATCGATAAGAGTTATAGCTGTTAACAATAACATCACTGCCGCTTCCAGTCAGATGTAAAGCGAAGTATTTTTTCTCAATGCGTACCTACTCTATACTAATTGACCGGCTTTGTGAGCCACTCGTTCGATACACTTTAATATACTTTGACCATATTTTGTGCCTCAAAATGTTAACATACGAGGTTATTGAGACCTCACAGTCGGCGGTGTTCGGGCCGCATTCTAAACGCTTAAAGTAGGGCTTTATATTGTATAAAATTAGGTTTAAATTTGCTCACGTCTTTAAAACAGTTTATAATATTGAGAACCAAAAGAGTGTGAATACTTACAACCTAATCTGTCAGAGATTCAACAAACGATTTTATGTCGTGTATGAAGACCAAGTAAGGTATAAATCGATGTGATCGCCGCGGGGTTATTTTGATATTTCGTGGTTGAAAAGTGGCATGATGCCTCCCGCGGCGAACTATTGTGTGCGCGGGCGCAGCGCACTTATTAGCGGTAATAACTGCCATAACAGAAATATCAATATTGGGGTTCTCTGGGAAGGATTACCCATTGTGTGGTTATTGTGTTAGTACACGTTTTTGTAGCGTTGTTATTATCGTATTGTTACATCGCGGTAACTCGATAGTCGCCGCAAGCTATTCAATGTTACATTTTAATAATTACCGGGTGAAGAGTTATTTACGTTTCAAACGATTGAACCGATACTGAAAGAACTTTTATTAATGAATAAATCATTACTACGTAAAAGGCCCCTTATTCAGCTCAAACATTGTTAGCCGCTTAGAATTATATTAATTTCTTTAAATACGACATTCTTCCTTCCTAATGCTTCCTTTTTAATAAACAACGTTAAAAAAGTTTGTATGTACCTATATGTGAAATACCTGTACCGTAACTGATCAATTGAAAAAGTTGGAAGACAGTTGAAATTTTGAGAACATCAATTCTACGATAAACTGTAACTTCAGAATATAATAACACCAAATAATTAATGAATCGTTTATGAACGTGTTCCCCGTTGTCGCCACCGCCGCCGCCGCCGCCACCGCCGATCCTCGCCGGTGCTGACTACCATACCTTACATAGAATTACACAAAAAATCACATTCAGATGTATCAAAAAGAACATCGGCTTCAATACGACAGCCGCACGGCGACGTCCTCCGCGAATTGTGAATTTAATACATCACGCATGGCCGGCGGCGGGGTACCGGTGATGTTCCCATCGTTGTACTTAAACGGCTCTATTGAGGTCGTTATAAAAGATTTTACCTAAAAACCGATTTTGTACCGGTTCGCGGAAAAAAACATTTAAAGAAATAAATGTGACGTGTTCGACGATTTGTCGCCGGCCGTGTGCGGGACGACCATGCACCGAGTCGTGTCGTGAGGTCGTTCGCTTGATTAACTTCTGTGGCATACATCAATGACATTAATAATATATTTCCGGTATATGAGTATAGCGCGATCTTGTGGACCGCTCGTGAAGCCGCTGCGTCTGTAAGATGCGTTGCACCGTTACCCTCAGCATCTACTGCAATCATACAGGTACATTAGCACGTTCTTATGTAGCTTCAAATATTTGGGTCTTGTCTAAAAATCTTGTAGGTACGTCGAACAACATTACTTATGTAGAATATAATTTGGAATTTAAACAGTTGTAAACAGACAATCCCAAAGTAAGGTAGCTCACACAGAGTTCGGGGGAAATATTGTATGAATAAAACAATATTGATATAGTTACTCCCATCGCGTTACATAAAAATATTTATTCCACATTATCGTAAATAAATACAGCAAAGTTAATGCTCACTCGACTGGTAACATTTATTTATAATGAATATTTCCAATTAATTTTAACCTGCTTTATAGAAAATGGATTGAATTGATGTTCGTAGTCTGATTAACATGCCCAAAAGAAAGCTTTCCGCAGAAAGTCCCGAATAATATAAAGGAATTATGAAAGATAGAACACTCAGATATACCCATGTTGAGACATTCCAGACTGTTGGCACCCCTGACGAACCAAACATCGTGTCTCATGTCTGTACGTACCTGAGTATTGTGATGTTTTCGGTATTACGTTCTCATCACTGATCACGGTGACAGGACGCCGGCCAGCCCCCAGTTGCTCGTGTCAGGACTACGTTTCAAAATTAGGTTTATATAATAGTGATTATGAAAAGATCATTTGTGACGTAGTGGACCACCGTAGTTATTATTTATTTAGAGGAGTTCTCCGTTGAATACTGCGCGGAGCATGTTGAACGGAATCAAAATGTCGACGTCCACCACTGTAAATTTACAAAGATCAAGCGTTATCAAAATAAAACGTTACAACAATGATCGGAGACGTCGCAGTGAAAGTCTAAATTAAATATTTCTAGCGTAACTTGGACTTCGTATAGATGAACATCTAGATATGGATATAAATAAGATCATCTGATATGTATCTCCAGGCTGCATAACGATTAATCCTATGATTTTATATCGATACAGAAGTTGAGTACTGAAATATGAAGTAATGTACAATTATACAACTACACTCTATAATCTGTTTTGAACACGATAAATTGTATCCGATGACGGTGCCTGCACAACACTCCAATTCTCGCCGTATAAGAATAAAACTGCGGTTTGAAGTGGCTAGTGACCGATTCATGACAACACATGTCCATGTATACTAAGTATAATGGTGCGATGTGTGGACATCGACACTGGAACCGCGGTCTCTATAATTAAAAGACCTAAAGACGATTTTCAAAATACGAATTCATTGCATAAATTAATCGTGCCTCGAACCATACGACAATTACAATAGTAATTAGCCGACCGATGGATCTACCACGCTATATTTAGATAGTATCGTACCAACGTAAAAGGTTATCGATTAATTTCCGTGATTTACACTTCAACTATATAATTACGTGAACCGATTTCGAAAACTATATAAAATTAATTCAGAGAAAACTGTAACTGATGACACACTAAAAAGATCAGTGAGATCAATAATTTATAGCTACAAACGCTGATCTACAGTGTATCAGTCACAATACCACGAGAAATCAAAATAGATCTGCTGCTATCGAGCCGGAACATCGACGAGCACGCCGATGTCACTTACGGAATTAACGACTGAATTGTAAAGGAAAACGACACGTGGACCTGCCTTGAAGAGTGCTGCGCGACTGAAAGCGTGCGCTGAAAATTGCGCTTGAGACGGCGCGGGGAGCTTCAGGGGGCTGGCTGCACGGCCGCTCGTTAAACAACTTTAACCGTCAGTTCCATGCCTCGTGTAGATCCTAAACGATCGACAAGACTAAGCAAGTCGTCGCGATAGATAATTGGCTACTGGTGACTGTATTTATTGAAAGGTTTTTTTTATTTGAAGCGCATGTTAAGACATCTGTCCTTCAGGGGCGTGCGCTCCTTGTAGGCAGAAATGCCATTCACAGATATTTTAATAAAACGTTCGTACGTTTTAGATGACTTTAATTAATAGTAAATAAATGAATAAACAAAGTATAATAACTTAAAAACGCCAAATATTTTATAAATAGCACCTATTTGCCCGGCGTTTGGCGATAAGCAAGCGGCGCTGCAAAATATTGTACCTAATCAACCAAGGCATGCCCTCGCGTTCCGCAGGAGATTTGTTCGCATGTGTGTAGTAATTGTAGTGATTTGCTTTTACTAGTGCGTTTGTTGATTTTTTAAAAATGTTATTTGATTGTGAGGTTTGTGTTGAAAATGTGTGTTTATTAAAAATTAAAAATAACAAGTTCTCACAATTGTCATTCCGTGAAAAGAATCAAATTGTGTCTAAAGGTAGGTGTGTACACGAGTTACAACCATTAAACCAGCAAAAAGGGAATGTAACTCGAAAATTTCATATTAAAAATTATGAAACTTATAACTGTCTGTGTGGTTGTGTACACACAATTAAATTATATTGTTTTCCTTGCATATTGTTTATTAATTCTAGTACAGTGTGGACTGATTCAGGATATTCAGATTTAAATAATTTCTATTCCGTGGCAAAGAAGCATGACCATATAGAAAAACATCTGCAGGCCTGTTTAAAATATTATACTTTTGGTCAAGTAACCGGAACCTTGAATATGTGAAAATTGAAGCTGACTGGATGAGTAGTTATAATATTTTAGCTTATTATTTTACTTATTAGAATTTCTTCCGCCGCGACGATCGATCGCTGTTTTGTCTGCGTTGCCCTAGAAGATGTACATAAATAGTAGTACATCTAAGACTTGTTCTGTTGGCATGGTTTCCGACTTAGAGATCCGTCGTGTGGTTGTGGCTATGCTAAAAATCTATAAAAGAAAAAGTTTTTGTGAACGAGTACTCCGCCGCATACCCAGTGTCATAATCCTGTCCACGCCGCTGCTGTCCTTCTGGTTACGGTCACACGGAAGTCGTTTAACCATTTCGGAGCCCTGCAGACGGTTTAAGAACTTCCAACATTCGTGCTGGCCATTTATATCTTTTTTTATGTAAATAGCCGATAAATGAGCAGACGGCTGAGACCTGATGGTACGTAGTAACCGTCTCCCATGGACATCACTAACACTAAAGGTATCACTGGTGAGCCAAGAAGTAGAGAAAAAAGAAAGAGCCTATCTATCTATAGTAGGTGATGATACAATTTTGTACCCATGTTACAAAAATTATGAAAAAACTCTTCTCTTGGATTTTGATGAAGAATGAAGATTCATATTAACTAGTTTTGCGGGAATCCTCCACGGTCCGATTTTCACGATCTTTTCTACAAATTATGGACAGCTTCCTTCGGATGCATTCGTGAAGCACTGTAATATGGAGTTCTTCAAAAAATATACAAAAAGAGCTCTTTTCCAAGGCCGGCGTTTAAATCGTAACTCCTTCGGTGTTACCATAAATATTAATTCCTTAAGCGACAATGATAACATACTATCAGGAGACCCGTCTGCTTTTTCGCCTACCCTTCTGGCAATAAAAAAGCTTTAAAATGTTCGTTAACACAATAGGGCTTGTGATGTTACAATCAAAAGTGCCCTGACTTAAGTTCGTGATTAGTATATTTGCAATCATCCGTGTATGTAATTTATCATCATAATTACAACCCATATTGTCCCACTGTCGGGCTTGAGGGTCCTTACGTAATGAGAGGGATGACGACCGCCACGCTGGCCAAATGCGAGTTGGCAGATTACACATACTTTTCAGAACATGGAACATTCTCAGGTATGTTGGTTTCCTTACGATGTTTTCCTTCACTGAAGCATGTGATAATTCCTTTTACGCACATAATTTGAAATCTATTAGAACCCTAGTCTCCTTTGTGAGATACCGACCTTCAAACCACCAGGCTATCACTGCTATATGGTATGTTATATATATCGACGCATTATAAGTTAAAACTCCGGGTAGTAAGTACCCAATAACAAAACAAAAACAACAAGCCGAGGCAAATTAGATTTGTTTTGCGAGAGCGTAAAAGGTTTTTTAAAAATTACAAATT
Source organism: Megathymus violae (assembly GCA_003671415.1). Lineage (NCBI taxonomy): Eukaryota > Metazoa > Arthropoda > Insecta > Lepidoptera > Hesperiidae > Megathymus > Megathymus violae. Next base: position 661,732 of record PDGT01000120.1, on the reverse strand, counting down.
AAAGAACTTATTAGTGTGGTGGTTGCCAATCGACTGACTTTTATTTATTTAGTTATACTGATGGTGTTACATTAATGCAACGTTGACAGTTGCATTTCGTGTAATGACAATGTAGTGCAACGTGGATACTTGAATTCCATTTAAAGACAATATGTGCTTAAACATTAAAGACGGGAGTAAGATGGGAGGTCGATGTGGATGTTATAACTCCTCCCTCCGCGAGTTCGAGATTACCCTGGATAGGGTTGTCTCGAACTTCTCTACAAGTATACAGTTTTTTAATTTTGTTTTTGAACATTAAAAGCACAATACAAATAATTATAATAACACAGAGTAAAATTAATACTATATTAACACTTTCACTATGATAGATTTCGTGTACACTTATATCTTCGTGTCTGTTTTTGTATTATATAATTGAGGAACTGAATATCAGTTATATCTATTCTACCAAGTTTAACAGGTTTCCTTTGGTCATTTAATGGGCTGGTTACTACTTTGGGTAAGTTGACAACTGGAACACTTGTTTCCTTGACTTTGGTGTTTCTTTAGAATTACGTCTTTTATCTCCACTCGGCAGTTATCATCCGGAGTTAAGAGGTAAGTCCCCTGGATTGTATCTTGTGTTACTTCATTTTCGCAGCACTGGGTAAGTAGTGTTTCTACTTTTGCGTAAATTATCCAACGATAAGTTGTACAGGATCTACTTTCAGGTCGTCGAGATTAACTGGAACTGGATGACAATTTGAGATATTTGTAGAAAATGTCATGTCGTGCGGTGATACAATCATCTCTAACCAATGGTGAAGTGTCCCTCTCGAAGCAGAGAAAACTGGCTTCATCAATTTCATGGCATGGTTGGAAGAGTGGTTTAGCTTTCGACGCTTTCACAAGGATGTATGGATATTTGGGCAAAATAAGGGTGGTAATGCCTTTGGCTCTATTAAGGACAGGTAAGGGTATTAGTTTATAATAGTTATAAATTTCATTTGTTACTAACGGAATGTGTATAATTAATTTTATCTGATTTTGTTTTATATAATCTCTATACTTTGCTCTATTTTTAAAATATTTTCGGTGTTCACGGGAAATGCTAATTTTTCGGTTCTTTGAATCATCTTAAATAATAATAATAACTCATCTGTATCTATAAATGATCCATGCAACATTTTTATCTTTGCAAACGCCATAGCTGTTTCAACCTCATTCAGCCTCCAGTAGTGTTTGAAAATTGTGTATAAAAATGTTATAAATATTAATTAATTAATTACTAATTTGAAGCAGGTTAGATTTGTCGAGAATATGATTAATTTCCTCAATACTCTCATCTATCTGAATGAAGTTGTTTGTTGTAGAGTTAGCTATTCTTGTGAACGAACTCAACATTTCAGAAATTATCGTAAATTTCCTGGTTAATGCATTTTGTTTTGTATTTACTTCGCGAATTAATTTTTCATACATCATAGCATCATCATTATCAAGATTATCCGTTATTGCCTTAATTAGAGTACCTAGAGGATTTAATAAACCGCGTTTCACTTTTATTGATGGGATCAGTCTTTTATATTTTTCCACAGTTATATTCATAATGAAATCGGTTTGTGATTCTACTTCAATGAAATTTAAATCAATGGCTGTATATTATAGCAACTTTTAGTTTGGTTTTTAAACATAGCGTATCTATTAATATTTGATTCTAATTTTTTATCCATAAATTTTAAATCTAATATTTTAATAACAGTCCAACTGTCGTGGCTGATTAGAGCTTGACCTTCCTTTACAGGTAGCAGTCCTGGATTCTTTTCAATCTGCTGCAGATAAAGGGCCTGGCTTCGAATCATAAGGACTGCCAGCAAAATGAACCTGTGGAGGACGCCTGATGTCTTTAATAGGAATTTTAGTCTGGCGATTTCGGGTTATAACTGGTACAACATTTCTTTCTATAGTTTCAATGACCTGAGCCTTTTGATAACGTGGTTTGTCCTTACTGTGTCGATTATTAACTCCCCTTATAAAAACAGTATCGCCTACATCTATGTCGAGTTCTCTTTCTCCGCTGCATTTTTGTATGACCGTTTGTTTTTGACCAATAATTTTATTTGTTAAATATTCGTATAAATGTTTTGTTCTTTTAACGTGTTCCTTAACCAATTGTTGAGTAAAATGTTTTGTATAGTCATTATAAGAAACGTTATTAGATTCTGTATATCCAAAAACTACTTCGAAGGGGGTGAGGCCTGTGGAAGAATGAATTGTGTTATTATATGCCATTATAGCATGTGTCATAACTGATGCAGCATCTGTAACTTTTTGTTCATATTTTGCGATTCTGTAAATTTCTATTATAGTGGAGTGAAATCTTTCGACTAAACCCATGGAGTTAGGATTATGGGCCGTACCAATGTGAAGTTCGATTTTATAAAATAACAGCATTTCTCTTAGCAGAGTATTGTTAAATTCGGCACCAGGATCAGCACGTATTCTAGTAGGAATTACATATGTAGAAAAATACTTTATGAGAGCTCTAACTACTTCTGGGGCTGACTTAGTATTGATTGCAAGTGCTTGACCTAATTTACTAAAGGCATCCACTATTGTTAAGTACTGTTTACCGTCTATAGAGAATGTATCAATAAATAATTATTGAAATGGTTTGACTTGGGTTTCTGTTAATTGTAGTTCCGGTTTTAATGGTCTACGATCATATTTCATTTATTTACAGATCTCTCAAGAATTTATAACGCTAGCCACAGTTTTGTCCATATTTTCCAAAAAGAAGGTGCGCTTAAGATGGGTCAATGTTTCCTTAAATCCCCTGTGACAATTTTTTCCTTCATGATATTTAAGGACTGCATGACGTTGTTCCGTTCCGTCTTTAACGTAGATAACTCGTTTAGTGCATTCGAAAAACTTAACAGTTCCCTTTTGGAAGAGTGGTATGGTTGCTTCGGAAAACAGTTTACGATGCCCGAGGTCTTCAAAATATAAGAAATACTTTATTTTTGGTCTAGTGTAGTTTTTAAGAAATCTTTTGATTAGTTCTATATTATTTATAGGTAAGTAAACATTTAATATTTTTTGTTTCTTTCTTGATAGGTCTTTGACTGTTAACTCGTTTCTATTCCAGGCATGTGCGATTACTTGATTTGGCTTAGTGTCAATTGCCTCCGTTAAAATGAGAATGCCATCAATATCTAAGTTTGCAGCTGTATGGTTAGTGTCTACGGTACCTTCACGACCTTCGGAAGCAGATTCTGTGGTACTACCGGCGGTTTCAGTGGTACTACCTGTAGACGGATAAATGTGAATGGATTGTTGGCTATCTATTGATCGGTTACTTTTCTCTGAAGGTAAAGAAATAGCTGTTGGAGGTGGTGTATGCTCACGTGGAGTTGGAGAGTGAAGACTGTTGTTCTGATCTCTACTTAATCTTGCTATTTCATTTGTTAAGTTTTTGATGTGATGTTGAAGTTTTTGTTCCATTGTGTCTATGTTAACTCTCATTGACAAATCATCATTATCGCCTAATGCATTAAGTCTGACTTCCGACAAAGCGTCGGCATTACAATTTTGCTTTCCCTCTATGTGTTTAATATCATAATCGAACTCGGATAAACGTAATTTCCATCTTGTAAGTTTGCTATTAGATTCTTTGATTGATTTTATCCACGTTAATGGTCTATGGACTGTGTATATTACAAATTTTCTACCATAAAGGTAAGGCCTAAAATGTTTTGTAGCCCATACAATACCTAGCAACTCCTTTTATATCGTGCTGTATCTACTTTCCGTGTCATTTAATTTGCGACTTGCATATGCTATTAGCTTGTCGCTACCTATAGGTCCCTGAGAAAGGACTGCACCGAGGGCAAAATTTCATGCATCTGTTGTAAGAACAAATGGTTTAGTAAAATCAGGAAATTGGAAGATTGCGGCATTGACGAGAAGCTCTTTACACTTCTCGAATGCATCTATGTATTCTTGTTTTGTGTATTCTATCTTCGCTTTCTTTTTTAGGCAGGATGTAAGCGGTTGTGTTAACTTGGCAAAGTCTTTTATGAATTTTCTGAAGTAACCTATTATACCGAGGAAACTTTTGATTTCTGTAGCTGTTCGTGGTAACGGAAAGTTCAAAACTGCTTTTATGTTATCATTATTGGGCAGAAGACCATTTTTTGTGATAGTGTGACCTAGATAAAGAACTTCTTTTATCATTATTTATCAAGTGTGACTTTTAAATTTGTTTCCCTAAGACGGTCAAATATCTTTCGGAGTTTATCCAGGTGTTCTTGAAGACTACATGAATATATGATGATGTCATCGAGGTATACTAAGCAATGTATGCCCTGAAGTCCACGTAACACATTGTCCATAGTTCTCTGGAATGTTGCAGGAGCGGTTTTTAAGCCAAATGGCATCCTGGTGAATTCATAGTGTCCTGCTTGTGTTGTGAAAGCTCTTTTTGGTATATCCGGTTCGCTGACTTCAATTTGATGGTATCCACTAGCAAGATCGATGGTACTGAAATATTGGCATCGCCCTATGTTATCAAACAAGTCTGTTATATTGGGTAAAGGGTATTTATCATCGATTGTGATTTCATTCAAGCGGCGATAGTCGATCACCATCCTGTATTTCTTTGTCCCAGATGCATCTACTTTCTTAGGAACCAGGTGAACCGGCGCACTCCAAGGTGAGTAGGATTCTCGTATAACGTTATCTGCTAGAAGTTTGTCTACTTGGTTTTGGATTTCCTGCTTCACTGGAGGCGGTTGTCGGTAAGGTCGAATATAAATTGGATCCTCGTTTGTGGTTCTGATATTGTGTTTGACTTGGTTTGAAAATATTAATGGTATTTTATCCGAATAAAATATATCGCGGTATTCATGACATAAACTAAAGATAGCTTGCTGTTCCTCTTCATTCATATGATCCATTCGCAGTTTGTGTAAATTTTTTTTTAAAACTTCATCGATCATAATGTTATCTTTCAGAGAATTTACCTCACATGCCTCACTTTCAAATATGGTAACATCCAATGGTTCTTTAAAAGTAATTACCACCTTTTCGTCGATCGTATTTTTCGTTGTTTTGGAAAAATAATTTTCAGATTTAATAAGAGCCGTGGGCATACGAACTCCTTCCTGAAATTGTAAATAATCTAGTATGGCATCACCATGCTGTAAGTTTGTTGGTATTTTAACTCTCGTTTCTGATCTAGGTTCTATGTTAATCACGTATGGCGGGTTGTATATGATGGGAATATGAGTATTATGTGTAACTAACATTTGATTGTACATATCGATATTTGCTTGTAATTTTTTTAATAGATCAGACCCTACCCTATTAGTCCATCGTATCTACCATCTATATCATAAATGTAAAATTTATGCCAAAGTGTACTTTTAAATGTTTTTAACAGAGGAATGTAAATTATTTCATTATGCATACACTGTGCATGGGTGCTGACAACTGTAAACCGTTCAATGAATTTGTGAGCGTTAAAAAATTGATTGGCTTTAGCTGGACTTATAAAGGATCTGCTGCTCCCCGTATCTATGAGAAATTTTGAATTTATTTCAGGTATGTCAATATGGGGTAGTTTTAAGATACTGTCACAATAGTTTAGATTTATTATTTCACTGCATCTTTCGAGGCAATGTTCTGAAAATTTTCAGGCTGTGTTGTTTCAGAGCTAACGTGTTCTGCAACGATATCTTCTAAGTACGTCGGATGATAAAAATAGTTGTCCACCTCACGAGCACAGTAATAACTATCATATTCGTTATAACAATCGGGGACATATTCATAACCAGCGACTGGTTGTTCCATGTAAAATAATTCATTTTTCATAATAATTTTACTTAATAGGAGCAGTGCGCATCGATACATCGGTATTTTGCATTAGAGGTTGTTGCTGTTTTGGTATACCAAATTTATGTTAGTTAAAATTAGGCTGGGACTGGCTTGGAATACCAAATTTAAAATTTTGTTGATGCGGAATGCCAACTCTATAGTTATTATGTTGATAAGGCGTGCGTTGCCAGTTGCTCTGTCCGGGGCTGTATAAGGGTTGATTTTGAGATATCCCGAATCTATAACCCTGTGCAGGAAGAACGAATTTATTTTGTTGAGTTAAGTTTGGCCTAAATCCAAGGTTATTTTGCGGAACAGAGAAACGAAAATTATTTTGTGGGATACCGAATTAGAAATTATTATTAGGCATTGAATTAAATGCTGGTTTAGAATGTTGATTAGTATGCAAAGATGTAAACGAATTTTGAGTGTTAAATGGTGCCAACTATACTGTAGTTTATTTTAATAATTAATTTTTAGCATTATATTAGAATTTAAAATTAACCTCTTCAGTTACAATACTGAGGGCATCTTTCAGATTAGAGCAACCTTTCAGCCTTAAGATCCTAATTAGATCCTCAGTTAAGTTGTACAGGAAAACATTTAGGGCTGTATTATTATATACTATCATTTTTGCAGCTTTTAGACCTTCATCTGTAAGCCTGTTTACTTTTGCAAATAACGAACTTCTAACGCCCTGAATTCTATGACAAAATTCGATGTATGATTCGTGGCCTTTTATTTTAAAATTTTCCAATTCAATCGGTATGCATTCTTCTGAACGAGGATCTCCGAAATGTTGCGTAAGTAATTGTTTTAGTTCGTCATAAGATTTAATATTAGGATGATCGCTTAGTAAAGTCGCAGCTCTACCGATTAGTCTACTTGACACTGCATGAAATAGATACAGCTCTTGTTGTAGATTACCTGGAATTCTACTACCATTTACTACATACTCATATTTAGATAAAAACAGATTTAATAAATTCTCTTCTCCATCATATTTAGGGATAAGAGACAAAGTATCTTTAAGAATTTGTTTAGTTTCCATTTTTTTTAAACTATATTATTTGACACACTAATTTATAAATGTGAATAAATTAAAAATGTGAAAACAAAATCAGAAAGGCAAATACGAAAATTTTGTTCGTAGCGAAAGACACAAGGACGTGAAACAGGAAGTGAAAAGGTTTACTCACTCTCTCCTGCTCAATCTCATGTTTCTCACGAGTCGATCACACTTCACACTTTTCACACACTTCACTATTAAATCTTATTTGTTTGGTTTTGATCCACCGCGTCCACGTAAAGACGGCTTTCGATTTCTGGAAAATAGCGACGGATCCTACCGGCTGCGTCAGATTTGTTTTGCGAGAGCATAAAAGGTTTTTTAAAAATTACAAATTAAAGAACTTATTAGTGTGGTGGTTGCCAATCGACTGACTTTTATTTATTTAGTTATACTGATGGTGTTACATTAATGCAACGTTGACAGTTGCATTTCGTGTAATGACAATGTAGTGCAACGTGGACAGTTGAATTCCATTTAAAGACAATATGTGCTTAAAAATTAAAGATGGGAGTAAGATGGGAGGTCGATGTGGGTTGTATAACTAATTAAAACACTCCCACCCTCAATCAACTAGTATAAAAACACGTGCAAAACCACTGATAGGTTCAGAAGCGAGTCCAACACCGGACGAAGCGCTGCTCTTGCGTTGATGTATTCAACGCTCTGAATCTCTATTCAAATGACACGAAATGATTCTCACAAGATTGCTGTTTATAGGATTAGGAAAGTAGTCTTGGACATTTTTGCTATTCCTAAACTGTATAACTTTTAAATTAATTTCAATTCGTTATTATTGTATGTTAATCAAATCAAATACTGTTAGTATATTACAAATTCCTTTGTTTTACAAATATTTACCTTTTTCTTGGTTAATAAGTGCTTTCGATATTATAATGTGTTTAACCCTTTTTACTCTTTTCATATAAATGCCTCGTTCTATTTCAGATGTTGCCATAACTCTACGTCTAATTTCTGTATACATATAATTGTATTTTTTCGCTGACGATTTCATTGTGATTTTACTTTGCTCTTATAACAATCCCAAATCCTATTAAACAACAATGACTTCATGACATTAACTGTATGTGTGTGTGTGTGTGTGTGTGTGGGTGTGTGAGCATGTTGCGTGTCAGATATGTATTTGTGAGTTATTTCAATTAATTAAGATATGATAACATAACCAAATGACATGTGATCCACCACAGCTCGAGCGTCGGCCAACACGTAGCCTGATCACTCCGTTAGTGTTATGAGATGCGTTGATAGATGCGAAAAATTACAGCCTCATAAAAAACTATCAATTAAAATTACTCACGATTCAGTGCCACCCGTTTGTGTGACTACTCACACTCACGGTACACACGCACACACACGTGTCTACCGTAACATGGACGTACTACGTCATCGGTCACCCGCTGCCAAACATAAAGTTTCTTGTTTAAGCTGAGCCGCTGCAGCGTTCAATTATGGGGTTTTTAAATTGTTTTTGAAGTTTAAAAATTCTACTTCAATTGTCCTGGCTATATGTTGTCCATTGCGATCGCAGTATACTTGAAAGCTGTAACATCTTGCGGCTACTAAATATGCGTAACGTTCGACAACGAAACGCTGGAGCAAACGAATGGTTACGAGGATCGTGTTATTAATACGAGAAGCATTTTATTGCAACATATGTTTATCATTTAATATGTTTGTAGAAAAAGTAATGGCACCTTTTTTGCTGCTTGTAAATAGGTAGGTGTTCCGTTGTTTATTAACTAAATCGTAGTGAAAGGGATAAATTATACATAAATAAATCAATCGCTCCGACCGTTGTCATCGTGCGGGTACACGAGAATAGTCACCCTCCCGTCGCGGTGGTCACCGTCGGACGGTCAGTCTGCACGTTCGCTTACCGTTACTATAAAAATTAAGACCTTACCAACACAATAACCTTTACACTACATCATGTTAGTCTGTTGTGGATGAAGTGTAAAATATTCTCATTTTATTTTAGACAGTACATGTGATTTCGATTAGCAAATATGTAATTCACAATCAGATATATTATACTAAAACATAAACTGATATATCTAATTATCCTGAAGCGACCCAAAGTGTATTTAAACCTTCACACGCACAGCCGTACACGAAAAAATCCTCAAGAAATTTCTTACAAACCTCTAAACGAACGACATCAACATGAAAATTATATCTGAAAGAGTTATAGTTAAACGGTTCGTATACCGCGACCGCGAGTCATTCGTCGCTCTCACCAAATAAGCTAGCACGCATTCTGCAACTTTCTATTAATATCTCTCACAGACTCACTCACGCGACTGACGTTCTTATTGTCTCTACGTTAAGGTAATTTTTCCGCGAAGTCGTTCCTCGATTCTTCTATTTTACCTGCCCGTTATTATAAATCGTATCGTGCGAGCCCGCCGCGGTGTTCCAGCTGGAGACACGGAGCCGCGGCGCTTCCGTCATCAGCAAACAATTTAAATTCCAGCCGAGAGTTCCCGCCGTGCTCTGTGTGTCATAACTTCGCAACACACAATCAACAATATGAAGTGGAAAAGCGGACTGAATCGTGAATAATCGCCGCTGCACCCGCAATATTTAAATTGCACTTTAAACTTTTAGCGGTTGAAATGAAATTTGTTCCTCGCACAGTGTAAATCCAGAAATAACTCTTCAGAAATCTGCACTCTCAAAAGGAACCTTATTACGTTTTAAATATGTTTCGAGATATGTCGAAGCGTTCATGTCGCTTACGTAATTTGCAAATTAGACGGTCGCGCGCATCGACAGAAATGGTGACGCGATGCAGTCGTGCCGTCCCGCCCTATCGTCGGTTTAATCCCATCGCGAGATTCACCTGTCTCGTTCTGGTTAAATCAGTTAGCCCGTGCACGTGGACGTGGACGTTTTAGTCAATAGAATATTTCGAGTGTGTACTGTAACGCTATGTTTACAGCGGCGGTGACGACGCCCCCGCTCGACGGTCGACGCGCGATATCGGGAATGCCTTAAACGTCCATAGTAGAGTACGTCAGTACGAGTAGAAACGGACGATGACTCAACGAAGTTTCACAAACGTTTGTTTATTTTGTTTCTGACGCGAACCGATCGCTTACCGCGCCGGGTTGCCGATACTGCGGCCAGAACATAGTTTTTGGAATTTTTGTCCGTCTGTCTGTTTCAAATGATATCACGAGAAAATTTATTGAGCAGATTAATTTGAAACGTAACATATTTATCACCTCTATTTTGTATCTCGGTTGTATGGAAATAGGTTGGGGGGTCTGTTTCCGCAGTTTTAATTGATAGAATTCAGTGTAGAGGTTATCTTGAGTGATTGAATAATGTTTTCAGAGATCTTTGCAGTTAGAGCAATGAATAAATGTAAAATTTCTAGAAACATCACCAAAAATAATTTGGAATAAGTAAACATGATAAATCCTGGGCAATTCGATATATCCTCATTGACCGACCATTTACTACCAAACATATGTTGCATGCTGTTGTATCGGCTTTAAATGAAGTTTTCCATGTTTACTGTTGTGTTGTGTAAATGAACAGATTTAAATACAGAATGTTTCACTCCAATTCAACTTCAGGCGGTCAGTGAATCGGACAGGGACAATGATAATTTCAATGTTTTACAGTTTCTTAAGATAATCGTATACGTTAATAATCTATGTTTAATGGAATGCAAGCATTACAAACTATTCATACGTTAACATCGACTAAAATCGAATAAAATCAGTTTTAATAGATTAATCGGTCAGCGTCACAAATGTAGGTATACTTACCTAAGTAACAAGTGTACATGTATATTTGTAACACAGTACACGGCGGTCGTTCGGAGGGTCCATTAGACAACGTTAACATACAGGAGATAAATAATGCCTTTCATTAATTCATTCCTATATATGTAACACCGAATGAACTGTTTGATATCACCATCGGCTTATTATTTTAATAACTACTTAGTTACGTTCGCAATTAGGTACATCCATGATGTATGTTTTTTTATGTATCTAGTCAACGACCAAATGAGCCAATGGACAGTGAGTGGTCAACGCCGCCCATGAACATCAGTAACACCGAAGGCGTCGCCGACGCGTTATCGACCGAGAACGAAGCGGTGGACCCCTGGTAGACTTTAGAAGGAGGGTGGTAGGTAGTTAGGTGGGATGCGAGTGTCGTCGGGATTAAATTGGGTGGTACAGAATCCAGCGACCTCTGACAGGAGGATACGTTCGACGTAGACTCGACTGTTATTCAGAACGGTGCACCATGAGCAGGGTAGGTTGGCTCGAGGTCGAGAGTGGATGGAGCCCCCTACACCCGTTACCTGTATCGCCTGGGACTTTATTATGTTATATATTGCAATGAATAAATGTGTCGGAGATGGACAGCCTTGCCGGTGTCACGACTAGACATCTTCGCGGACGGATTATTGATAATTCTAGCGCAGTAACGCTTTCGCGAGAATTCGCTGTCAACAATGATTACAAACGAACGTGTAACAGTTCCTAGCAGAGAGGCGCTAGTCTCCGACACAGTCGCAACTTCACCGAGGCCTGCCGTAGCCCCTGTCCGTAAGCCAGGCTCCGTTGTGGAGCGAGCGGCCGCGTGACGAGACTCATAGTGACGATGCTACCCAACATGTGACGTCTGATCATTTTGATGTTTTATGTATTGTCAAATATTAATAAATTATTAGTATATAAAATTAAAAACACGTTTTCACAAGCACCAAGTGTACCAAAAAATTCAAAAATTAGTAAATCAGCCAGATCCAGTAAGTAGGAACGTAAGTTTTTTGCTTCTTCTTCCGGGACGACTCACGGTAGGGATTTGTTGGAGCGATGGCGTAGTTTGACGTTCGAAAAGTGTTTGTAAAAACCAACTTCGAATAAGTATTATTTCATTTCATTCGATCACTGTATTGCCCGTTAGGCTCTTGGAGTAACCCATGTTTGTAATATAATGAATATGTATTCGAAATAATCCAGTTCTCAACGAACATGAATCTCTATCGAGTCCAAACTCGTCAGTAGACATCCCTGGGTTCCGTCTCCTACCTTCGAACTCTACCATGGGACCAGCTCGGCGGTACGATTTTGTTGTACTATCATTTAATCTACAGACACCTGCCAAGTTTAATGAATTCACCTTCTCAGAGTAGTATCAGATAAGTACATAGTTACAATTCGATGCACAGCCATATCCAGCCTCGTCTGAAAAACAATATCATAGTGCAGGGTATAATAATAAAGTGTTCATCAATTTCTTTGTCATACGTAAAAAAGTCAGCTGACACTGCCAACATTTGTCACACACATTTTGAAATTTGCTTAGAACTATCATTTTGTGTTTTGATTAATTATTATTATTATTCTTCCTTGTCACGATGATCGTGACCGTTCCCACGCCGGCGTCGCACGTGGACGTGTCGCAAAAATCGTTATGATTTTTCATCGATTTAACTTCCATAGCATTTCCTTTTGTGCATTTTTGTTTTACATTTTTAGTAACTACGTACACACTCGCTATAAGGTATAAGGTATATAACTGATATATGCGTAAATGAAGAAGTCACGTACTTACCCGTCCCGCAGCGCCCACCGCGACCGTCTTCACGGCTCCGTCCCGCGCGACCGGAGCGTGACGAGTTGGAGCCACGTGACACTGAATCATCGGCTCCACTTAAATCACTGGTGTATATATTACCACTTACATTTACAAGAGGGAACGGGTTCTTCTCTTTATGGTATCTTTTCGAAACGGTAAATAAATTAGCAACTTTGATCTGCTTTTACGGTCCGATTTCAACCGTGAGGATGTCCTTCCATCAGGTGACGCCCGACGGTCAACTCGGTTCTCGGTCCTCGAGAGAGCGGCGAGACATTAAAAGATCTACCATTAAGATATGAACGAGTGAGGATTAATAACGTTACGTAACTTAAAACAATAGGTTCTTTTAAACGGTTCCAAAAAATTTACTTGACACCAATAACATACCTACTTCAAAGCAAAAAAACATGTAACCGATATATTAATTGAGTGTTAACGAATATATTTATGCATTCGATGCCGGCAGTTCTGGGAGCTTTGAGGTTGTGCAAAAATAAAATCAGATATTTACAGAAAACTTAAAAAATACAGTGAGCAGTCCGACATAGTGCCTTTAAGTGTTGTTACCGAGTATAGGGGAGGAGTTTGATAAAAATGCTCTTAAAGTTTTTTTTGACTTATGGAATTTTCACAAGTGTCGGCATACTGTTTGAAATAACTGTACTTCATTGGATGGACTACTACCTATTAGCAAAACAAGTTAAGGGTCAAGGAGCGATAATCAGCACCCTGACCCACTGTTAGAGATCAGTCAACTTTAAAAAATAGTATCAAAGACTGAATAGCTTTGTAATCGTGATTTATAGGATCTCTATAGATTCTATCATCATTTCGCCGTTATCTATTTTATTCGTCCCTCCGCATAACCCGCCGAAGTACAGCAACCGATCGATTTAGTTTGTCGCTGACATACTCATTTGTCAACCTAACCATTATTGTCGCGTTTACATTCGTACGGAACAATAAACATTAAATACATGTGTGTTCCGCTCGATGCATGATGACGTAAAACAACGTAAGTGATCAGATGTTGAGTATGTATTGTACATGTATAGTGAGGTGTTGGGATGTGTGGGTATTTGCGTTATTTATACCCTCGTATGTGGAGCATTTCCCACGGAGCGTGACGCATTATGGGACCAAACTTCAAAGTTCAAATTCCAACCAAACATTTTGCGATTAGTGCACCAGGCTGTCGTGGTTGGCAATCTCTATACCCAATCGTCCCTAGACGGTGAGGTGGAACATAACAAGTGACGGGTGTGCCTACTTAATTATTTTTCGTAAAGCTATATAAAGTTTGGATCGAGTCGTACTTTGTAACTATTTAATATTTTTCACCGTCAAACTGTATGAAGCAGCGCTATTCAAATGTATCCAATAATATCAACTATATCGCACGGGGGCTCACGGCACACGATGTCGATCCGTGGGGTACAGTTCCCACGATACGGTGTTTACAATAATAACATTGTCCCGGATAAAAGCAGTCTCCATTCTCTAGTTTAGAGTAAACGAACGGAAGAATTGGCGATTATAATCGAGGCGATGTAACTTTGCTTATGATAATTGTGTCCGTCATGGAATCAACAGTACAAAATATGTACTTCGCTATTAAATTAAATGTTACATTTCAATTCAGGTGGTGTGACTGTTTGTTGACTGTGATGCGCCCTACAGTACAGACTACGAGGATCGAGTTTATGTCAATGTTTCAAAAACATTCTTCCTGGAATCCACTCGAACTAACTCTTACATTTACTCCAACGCAATTTAATTAAATACCTATATAAAAATTTACTGTTACAAACACAATTACTATATTGGATATTTATTTCATATAATTATTAATTCCAGTTAACTAAATAACTGATAAATTGACCGAAGCAATAATCTGCCATAGACTGAAACCTCCGGCAAATCAAACAGTAAATCAATTTGTCGTATTAAGTTGACAGGCTAACTAACTAATAATGTCCACAATTCTATACTGGCCCCGACAAAATTACGTAATTTAGGCGAAAAAGAAGCTTAACCATATTGAAATAAGGGTGACACTGCACGCCACAGTGACGTCACATAATTATATCAATCCCGCGAGAGCGAGGAAAGCTAATAAAATCAATCTGTCAACTGTGCTGAGGTCGCGTGCCGGTGCCTGTTCACTCCCAAAAGAGCAACAATGACCAATTAATGCAGCAAACGAGCCGGGGAGATATTATCACGCCACCCGGACGGTGACGGGGGCCCGGGGTGCGGGGGAGGGGCGCACGGTGGAGAAAGAAGTCAGGGGCGACAATAAAGGGCAAATTGAGTGCACCCCAACAGTGATTTTCAAGGATTAAAAGCAAAGAATATGCGTGTACACCTCTGGACACTGTATCGTAAGTAAACCGCAATAATATAAATTAAATATTACGAGTTTTAAAGTAAAGGATGTTTAGAGCTTTAAGAGTAAGGAGTCCTACTTGTTCTAGGTGATAATTTTTTTTTACTATGTTGCAGCCTTTGACCGCATATATGTATACACCAAAAAATCTGTCCTTGGCTTGCGAGATGCGAGCACCGAGAGGAACTCAAACAAAAATTGTTTGAATGAACAATACAGACAAATATTTTGAACAATACAGAGATTCTACTGAGTTTAAAAGGTATTTAGGTATGTTTTTTATTTTATTTTGTATTTTTAGCTGTACCGACTGTATTTACTAATAATATCTTTAAATTCATACTATTCTGGTTTAACTCGCAATTGAGAATTAATCCTGTGATATATTTATGGGGAAAACTTTAATCGGCATCGTGAAATATACCCTCTGAACATTTTTCTTAACGTAGGTAGTATAATTAGTTGGCTTAAAATTATTATTTATCAAATTTTTAATAACGCTAATTTGACGGAATCAAAGAGAACGACACATTTTGTTTAGAATAATGATAAAAAATAAAACCACATTTTTTCGTCGTACATGTACAGTTTAATTGCTCGCCAGTATACGATCAGTCAATTAGTGCGCATCCGCCACGAGCCGGCGCGGCCGGCAGAGGCGCACGGCGCGTGCTACTGCGCGCCGTATGCACTGTGATGCCTCGTACACCGCTGGCCGAGTCGATCACACCAATTAACCACGTTTTTGCACTTCGTTGCCGTTCACTGGATCGTGTCAGTAGATCTAATAATTAATTATCATAATACTTATACCATACGTATCTACTATTTGATTATTAGAGAGTTCCATGACAATCTATTTATTTCTTCATTGTAACATCAAAAAAAAAGTCCTCTATACCTTGGAGTTGTCTTCCAATCAATCTAGGTCAACGGTAAAAATATTTCATAGGCAACAGTAAGGCAAGATCAATACAAGCAAGAAGTATAATTAAGGCATACACATTATATATTTAATAATAACATCGAGTTGGCACAGCTAGATCGGATCTCTCAAAGACGTGGTGATGTGGTGTGGTCGTGTATTGAGGTCGACTGTGATCACTATCATCATCACGTTTGTTCATAACTATTTTATTTGTCTAAAGTAATTAATAATTGATAAATTATTGCAACCATGAAGTGCTCGATGAAAATGAATAACTCAAATGCGGGTTACTAGTTAAAAATAAATTGTCTAAGTTAATTGATAGAAAACAATGTATTTATGTGTATTATATATAAACATCACTTTCTAATTAATATCAGTCGTCTGGTGAGAACGCATGTCGCCATCCGCGATTTGCATGTTGTTTGACACCGGGAGAAAATTCTGGTCTAAATTTCTTAAGTGGGTCAAACAGTGGCCGAACATTGAAACAAAATATATTATGACAACATACACATTAGTTCACGAGCTGTTGTACACACACACAGACACACACACACACAGGTCTAGTTAACAATAAATACACAACTGTTTCATAAGCAGTGAAATACACTCAAACGTTATTGCAATAGTGTGTTGACGAAATTATTTTTATGCCATTGGAGAAGCGATAACCTAATTTTAGAATAATTTTTGCTTGTCAAATGGGACAATTATTCTCGATACTGAAATATATTGTTATCGATTAATCAACCAAATTACCTTTGCAGAAAACATTAATGCAATAAAAAAATCGTTTTATACGGCAAAGTGATACTCGTCAATTTTAATTATTATTATTTATAAATAATGAGTATTCATGCACCGGCAGACCGCAAATGTAGCCCACACACAACACAACACAGTGCCGTGAGACGCAAAGGTCTATACTTACATTATTACTACATAACAGGAAACGACTAAGTAATAAAATATGTGCTCCCACTTGTAACACTGAACTACTGAGTAACGATATGCTTGGGACGGCACATGAAATATATAGTAAATCACCTACCTCCATCCGCTGTGACAATATATCTTTATATAAATTTAAACTTCAACTCCATGACACGTTAGTAAGTAAAGCGTGTTATAATATTAATGATTATAAAAACGGTAAATTTGATTGACTTAAATGTATTTTAATATTTGTATAAACTTAATAATGATGGAAAATTAATAATGACATGTAATAATAACATAATAACATATTGCACGTTAATCGGCAGGATTTTATTGGCTACCAATAATATAATATGTAAGACCTTTTGTCAATTATTGAAGTGCAGCAATAAATGAATTGAATTGAATTAAATGAAGATTAAATGATTAAATTAAACGATAATATGGATTCGTTTCATTAATTCAATCAATCAATTTAACATTATAAACAAATGACAGATACTAAAATCACCACCGACGATCAAATAACGGTGATATAATAAAAATAAAAGTACTTTCTGCCAACAATGAAATTACCCTAAATGGACCACCACGTGGGACTCTTATGTTGAACTTAACTATATTTCTGTAAAGTTTAAAATTGCTTGTAGGGCGGTGTAAGTTACCTATGAACTCGACCGGTCTGTAAAAGCAAAATCAATCGGTGTATTGGGAACGTTCATAGTTAAAATATCAAACCTTACTCTATGTACATAGGGTTTCACGTCGCTCGGTTGTGCCTATTCGTAAAAAGATAAGGGTGGATTGCCACGGGTGGCGTATTGAAGAGATGTTATTTTTGAGCCGATTTGGACTAATTAAAAGGGTGAACCTGCAATCCGCTATTGCAGTCGAAGGAGATTAATGTTGAAACGTTATTAATTGGCGTTGCAAACGAAACGACGACGGCGACTTAATTCCGCGAATTAACGATTAATTTACGTTACAGATAAATATGTTTCACGATATGGTAGTTCCGTTTTTTACCATCGTTAAATCACAATGGCTACAACATCTCGTTGTTAAAAGGGTTTCTTAAAAATAAATAACGCTCGATACTTCGATACAGAGGTGCGCTCGTCGGTCGGTCTGCAACTGATCCCGAAACAGATTTTGCTTTAAAGTTGATGTCCTTCTGTGTATGTATGTACCTATCGACTGGCAACTATTACTAGCTTCGTCAGTGAAGGAAAACGTCACGAGGAACTATTGAACGCCGAAGAAATGTAAGCGGCAGTGGGAATTACGGGCCAAATAGTAAATCAATTCTCAAGTAGACTCGACAACTACGAAAATTTTTTTTTGTTGCATATATTTTGTTGATAATTTTGGCCGTATTGGGGCGGCCTAGAATACTCCCCTCAATCGCATGCTGGCATAACAGGGTGTCGTAAGAGGCGACAGAAGTCTGCCTGCTTGGTGGTAGGGCTTCGCGTAAAGATTATATTATCAGTATTATTATTAAATCATTAATTTTATTACTGGTATTATTATCATTCCGTGAAGCCTGCCTGGCTGGCTACCACCCTCCTGCTTGAGTCAGCCGCCAAACGACTCGTCGTGTTCCGGCTGGGGGCTCGAGAGCCAGTTCTTTCTTTCTTACCTTCTCATTTCCTAGCCGACAACGCATCAATGATACCATTGGCTTTGCTGATGTCCATGGGCGACGGTGACCACTTACCATCAGGTGGCTCGTCTGCTCGTTTGTCGGCTATTAATATAAAAAAAAAAGAATTCATTACATAAAATGTAAGATCGTAAAATAAATGGACATGCGATTCAACTGTTTGCAAATTAATCGAGAATTATTTCTTCAATATAAAAATATTTGATACGAGTATGAGCACTTTTGTTTAATTTTTTTCTCCGTGCAGTTTGCGTCATAAAACGTCGGAGCGGTGAAGTGAGTATTTTGCTCTCTCTCCCACTCACGGGCCTCATGGGCGGGCATAGTGATGTGCATTATTATTGTCGATAAGCGTTATCGATAGTGTATTTAGTTTTGTCATTATGTGGGATTGTGATAAAAATGAAAGAAAAATAGATAAAGTAACGTATTTTTTAAAATAAGAATAATAATGATTTAAAATAAATTATTAATTGGGTATGTATGTATTAAAAAACTATAAGTACAAAAGTTTAGAATATAACAAGTTATATTAAAATAAATATAAATACTTATATCTATTTTCGCTTCGATATATGTACTAAATTGGCATTGCATTAATTTGCAGGTATTAGGTGGGGGTAATGATAAAAAACAAATTACATAACAATTGACAAACAATGATCATAACATAATAATATCACAGCACCCTTTGTATACCGCACCGCCGCCGTGCACCTGCCTTTGATGACTCATTTGTTTTTATCGATAATGGCGTTGCGCCCACGCAACATGCTCACACCCTAGCCGGCTTATCTATTATGACTCAAACTGCACGGAGAAAAAAATTATACTGTAGCTACGGAGGTTTGCGGTGAAATGCCGTCACATTAATGATTAACTTCATTAAATTAGTTATCAACGACCTTGTAAGCCGATGCGTAGAAATACTTCTATAGCGCGAGTGTCCGCAGTGTCCACCGCACACACCGCACCAGTAAATACCTGCGGTAAACTTTGAGTTAGTTCTATTTGTGCCATCAAGTTTGGTCGTTTATTAAAAGTATACCTCTATTTAATTATAACCTTTTATTTATAGAACAATAATGCTTCTGTCGGCTAAGGTTATCGAAAGAAGTATTCACATAATTGTTATAATTTTTTGGATCGGTTTTTCTACTTATGTGAATTAAAAATGATAATAATTGTATGAATAAAAGAATATTGATTTATTGTAATTTTTAAAAATAAGTTAAGTATCATCTTCATCTATTCATTGGTGTTAAAACAATGTTAAGGTCTTCATGTCGACCAGTCAGCCTACTTATTTTATCCGTTAGTTACATTAGTGTTAATGTTTTTTTAACGTGTAAGTATCTGGCTTAAAAAATAAAAATTAAATTAATTAATCTGATAAGTTACCTTAGTAGCAAAATATCAATGTACAAATATGACACTTTTACTAAGAATTTTATTGATCTAGAAATTTTTTATAAAAAATACACACAGAAAAAAAATACAAAATATAAGTGTAAAACGACATTGAATATATCAAACGCATTTGCCTTCTCAGGTGAGCATTCGATACCTTTTATTTCTTTACCACAATACTCATGACATAACATATAATTGTATAAGGTCTAATAGAAATATTTTTAAAATAGAAATAAGAAAATATTTTTATAATGTGGATCGACCATTTTTGTCGTCGATGGAAGGTAAAAACAAATATTACAAAGATGAGCAGTGCGAGATTCTAGTAATATTTAGTACTTAAATAATTAACTAGATGGCGCTACCAGTTCTCTGAATCACGCTAACGATTGTACGTCGGCAGTTCTATAAGTATACACCGATAAGTCGCCCTTGTACATCTATAACCAACCTTAAATAAGATTTTTTGAATACGATGGACTATGTTTAATTACATAGAAATCGTCAGAATTGCTTATAGTTACGGTTAAACCGAAATCAAATATTATTTACGAGTAGTAATTGTGGTAATTATACATACGGCTGAAGAAAATTATATTAAGCTTATATCGTCCCCGTAGAGCGAAATGTCATCAAGTATAAAAACACTGTTTCGAGATATGAGCGTTTAAAGTTTTAGAAAATATAAACAGTCATAACTTTTTCTATCCATTACTGATCGTTACATATTTAGCCTTGTTTTGCCGAGAATAAAACAGAGTTTATATTATAAAAACGATGAGAAACGAAAATGGTTTAATAATAGGGAAAAGTACAATCAAACAAATTAATTAATTGTTCTCTTTATAATATCAGACTTAGTTGTGATTTAGTTAATTGTTGACCCAAGTTAGTTATATTTCACTTAGTTCCAAAGTTTTTTGAAAGAAAGTAACTAGAGTTAGGTAATGTGGAACTAACTAATATTTGCGAAATTTGTAAAAGGTTAATATTATCTAGCTAAATATTTAAAGATTATGAGGCAAGTTAAATTTTAAATATTATATAAATACATAATTAAACTATTTTAATAGCGTCAATCAACTTTTATTCAAACAAAAACATAAAAAAAGTGCTTTGAAATTAGAAAGTAACAGAAAATTTAGATTCCCGCGGTATCCGGCGAGTATGGCATTACAGATCAGCAGATTGGGATGAGATGCGACATTTCTTTGCATCTTATCCTTGGCGTGAGGTTTGCTTTTCTTCTGAAGACCCGTCGAGCTGCGCAGACGCTATAACCGATGTGATACGTCAAGTGATGGATTACTTCATCCTTTTTTCTGACATCTCAGTCGGTGGCAAAGCTCGCCCTTGGTTTAACGCAGAATGCGCTCAGGCTGACAAGCGCAAATATTCGGAATATTTATCTTGGGTTGATGCTCGAGACCGTAAAGCTACAGATGTTAGTTCGAAGAAGAAAACGTTTAACCTCGCCGCCAAGTCCTACAAAAAGGCATTACAGAAGGTGAATCTCAACCGCACCCAACATATCGCCGCAAACTCTCTGACCAACCATCTGGCAGTAGAGTTATTTTGTCTCTTGCCAAAGCGGTTGAGATTAACTTCTGTCGACCTACATTGCCTCAATTGGTAAAACCAGACGGTACCCTGGCTCAGACGGCTAAAGAGAAGGCGGACTTATTCGGATCTCTGTCTGCCGAAAACTCGCGTCTAATTGCTTGCACCAGATTTACCTCACTGCGGTATCTCCATGCCCGAGATCCGCATAACGAACAAGGAGTTTCTCAAAACCATGCGGGGTCTAGACAAAAGCCAGTAGTCCTGATGGAATTCCAGGGATTGTAATAAAGGCACATGCACCCAAGTTGTCTCCTGTGTCGACACGTCTGTTTCGCCTCTCTCTCAAGACTGGGATTGTGCCGAAATCCTGGAAGCTTGCCAATGTACAACCCGAACCTAAAAACGGTAGTCCTGCTGATCCTCATAAATATTGACCGATTTCAATTACCTCTATACTCTATAAGATTATGGAACGTATATTGAATTCATGTCTCGGGGCATACCTAGAACAAAACGATCTCCTCAGCGACTGATAGTACGGATTTCGCCGAAATCGATCGACTGGACACCTTCTAGCGTTTGCCACTCACTTATGGGGCGAGAAAGAACTCGAGAAAGACCTTCAATTGTTGGGAGTTGAAGTTTCGTCGAACCTCAACTTTACTCGGTTCATCGAACCTAAGGCTAAAGCGGCTGCAAGGAAACTGGGGATCCTTGCGAAGGTGAGGCAGTACTTTACACCGAATCAGCTTTTAACTCTGTTTAAAGTTCAGGTTCCACCAAGTGTGGAGTACTGTTGTCACAATTGGGCTGGTGCTGCCAAATGTCATCTATCTGTCTTGAACTCGATGGAGAAGCATGCAAAGAGGCTCATTGATGACCCGGATCTGGTTGAAACCAATCTGCAAAGCCTCGAGCATAGGCGCAGGGTTGCCAGCTTCTCGGTCTTCTATAGGGTACATTTTGGAAAGTGTGCACAGGAATTATTCCAATTAATTCTCCCATCGCCGTTCCTCCATTGGACAACTCGACGTAGTGTATCCACCCTTACGTAGTGAACGTACCACCTGCACGGTCGACGTGGTTTGCGTCTTCATTCATCATGCTCACTGCACTTATAAGTTAGTACGTTAATCATCTTAGACTTCATCACCAGTTACAATCAAGTGAGATTGTTGTCAAACATTAATTTATTTTACGTAAAAAACAATTAAGAAATTAGTCATTAAGTCGAGCAATCTTCTTCTCCCTCCTCTATTACATTTAGTTCCGCAATTCTGTCCAGTACCACTAGTCCCTGAGTCGAGTTAATTAATTTTTCCTTTCGTACGTTGTTTCAAACTACTGGTGTCAAAACTACTGAAATCATTTTAATGATTTTAATTTCACGTAAAATGTCGTGTATGCAATGATATTTGAAAGAAAACGTGATTAAGTCGTTTTAATTTCGGGGCGTGAAATTTTTCGATAAGTACACAATAATTAACCAATTTAATTAATTTTCTCATCGTGCACTGGGGTCCAAAGGGTAGACTTAAGTATTTTTCACTTTTCATAAAACAAAAGTTATGGCAGCTACAAACTTGACAGTCAGAGAGATATTTAAAGAATAAAATGATAAAATAATTGACATTTATACCTCAAAATGGCCATTTAGAGACTTGGTGACTTTTCGCTCTACGGGGACGATATGCTAATGGATAATTTTAAGTGTATAATTTAACTACCCAAAATAATTGCTATTATATACATATAAAAGCACTTTTTACTTTTTGATATATTATACACGTACTTATATATTACATTCGTCAACAAACACCACCCGCAACGGCTGAACGATCGAGCTGAAGCTTCTGTCAAATCATATTGTAACGTGCATCTCTAGACTTAATAGAGTAAATTTGGAAATGTGTTTGCGTGAAACTTCGTCCTTCTCAAACTAAATTGCGTACCAGGGGAATACACAGTTCGGTCATAAATCATTCGTCATTCTTAATTGATTATCTATAACACAATTACAATATTTATAATACCACAAGAGAACATGTAAAGGTGTATCTACACGCTGTCCCAACCACGGAGGTCGCTGTAAATATCGTCACAGCTCAAGTTCGTGCGCGCAACATTGTTTATGATCATCTTATCCATTTTCATTGCGTCATCGGTTTTAATTCTTTCTTAACTTTCTGGCCGACAACGCATCGGTGATACCTTCGATCTTGTTGATGTCCATGGGCGACGGTGACCACTTACCATCGGGTGGCTCGTCTGCTCGTTTTTCAGGTTTTAACATAAAAAAATTAGGATTTCTTCAACTTGATCTAGAGACAGCACAATTATATGGTACATTAATAAATATTAAACGAACGATGTGGAAAAAAAATGCATAGATGTTGATGTATTGAAAATACAATGCGCCAAATAAGGCACTACGCATTTATTAATGTGGACGCGTCGTCGAAATAGTGTTATTACCTAAAAACCAAACAACAAGTTTACCGAAACTCTATTCATAGCAGCGGTCCCAAACAAACGCAGAGCCGGCACCTGTGGACTCAAATAGACGGCCAATGCACTCGCATGTCGCTACCACGCGACGACAATCGCCACAGTTTTGCACTGACTTTTCCATACCTGCCTCGGTAGCGGGCAAAGTGAAGTAAAGTTATACACAAATAGCAATGGATGACTCCTAATACAATTGTAGAAGTATTAATGTTCGGTCGATAGTACCAAAGTACCAGTATCGGTACGTTATCGACTGCAGTCAATGAATGATACAGCACTAAATTTAACGATGTTGACTGAAGTTTTTGACAACAATAAACCAAACATTCTTAAATATGTTCCTTGCTTTCGTTGAGATGTTCCTGTTGAGGGTCTAAGCCGTTCATAATGATGATAGACGATGACAGCTTCATGGGGGAATAATTCGTATCGCAGTCCATGAACGCTAGCGAGTCGTCCAGATTTGCTAGGTGTCCAGGTGGTTAAGTTTATGTTTTTAATATATGATTGATTCGGTGATTGATTGTGAGTTCGATGATGACATGTGGTTAGAACAAAGCTGAACATACTTATCGATAACCGATATTGATTATGGACTTGCCGTCGTTTGTCGAGTACAATCAACGATCATCGGGACACAGATACATGGTCACATTACCACTGAAAATAGTAACTGTTAATTTTTTTTCTTTTTTTTTTCTCAACCTCACGGATCGGCAGTACATGAGTCTTTATTTTCCCGTGATGGTGAACGCCACACGACCGACTGCTGACAAATACTTTTATCATCTTTAGGATAACTTGTAAATCCATTTTCCTGGACGACATAAGTATAAAATTCGTTTTGCTCGCGTTGTCATCGTCGATGAGAACCGGACGGTAGATATGTTTTCATATCTTTATTGAATGTCATACCGACGTGGGAGCGGGCGGGCGGTAGTTAACATTATAATAAGTAGTCGCGTCGTCGGTCGGTGTGGGTTCCGTTCGAAGGCAACGCTAAACAATTAGGCGACGGATGTTTCGCGTTGATTACGAATAACAGCAATTCACACTCAATATAACAATGCACCGCATCGCTGGTTGTCAATATCGACCGTTTGAGATTTATGATACTACATTCTATTTTAAATATACTATAATGAGAGAAACAATTAAACCGAGTAGCTATGTTGAACACTATTAAGTCGTAATTTCCAAAAAACAATAAATAATTGACGGGCGTTTCAGTTAGACCATGCCGATCACTTTGCATACTTTACCACTCGCCACTTGCCATTTGCCACCGGGTAACATAACAGCTTTTGATACATTTATATGAATAAAGGGAACGAGCCCCCAATAATGTCATCGGAGCCTGGCACTCGTCACGGTCGCATGACGGGAAGTCACACTGCTGTATGGACCATGTTGTCGACTCTCTGGCCTCCCGCCCCGTCCACCACGGACGTACGGAGTATATTGCACAGATAAGTTTCTCGTCAGGATCATGTGCGTCCCATTGAGACCGAAATACCTTCGATACCTCTGTGGAGTCCTCGATATGTTCGATTGTGTTGGTTCCTAAAAAATCATATGAGAATTAACATGAAAAAAGATTAAATCATACGAAATAAGATAAGAAAACATATCGCAATGTTTCCACTGTAACGTACAATAACCATCACCACAAACGGTCTACGGCCGGGCTCGGGGCTCTCTCTAAATGTTAGAAGCAGTAGCAGCCAGGTGGCTTCTCGCACGAGAAACACGCTCACATCGGTCGTGGTCGCTTTAATCCCTTCCATGGTGAGCGGAGGCCCGACCCCAGCGGTGGAACAGTCGTGTATTGTAATGAGGCAGTAGTGACACGTGGAGTTCGTTTATTATGTTACTGTAGTTAGCAACCATCTAATAGAATACGAGAACCTTCGAATTGCTAGCGCACCTCCATCTTTTCCAGTTTTTATGTTTTGGAAATGGAAAGTGCAAAATATTACACGCACACTCCTATAGGTATCGACATACGACTCAAAAAAAGGATACGGTCCTAGAAGTCGAATTACAGTTTAAATAACTTCTTGATGAATGACTCCTTAGACTCGCCAACGACACATAAAGTTGCTTGTGATTACTTGCTAGACGTCGGCGATGCGGCGGCGACACACCCCGTGGTGGTAACCTATTACTCCTGTTACTTTTTTTGGCACTGTATCCTCTTAATTTAAGTATACAATACAAATAAAATATCTAAGTTAAGACGGCACAGTGACCTCTAACTGAAGTGAACTGAAACCCTGGCGCTATCGCTTGGTCCATTCATAGGCAAGAAGACAGATTTTTAATATATTGGACAATTTAGTGTCTGGAACCATATACAGTAGTTACACCTGCATACTTGAGACACATTGAAACACCATTAAGTTCGAACAGGCCACAAATTAGTCTGGTACCTATTTTTAGAATTGAAAATATTATTAGCATTACATTATGTTGATTCCAGAATTATTAGTTGTTTTGATCGTTTATACTTGTACATAGAATTAATTGGAAAAGTATTCTGCAATTGTGTTCATAGCAGTGGCCATCGCCTGAAATGGATCAAGGCGGGATTGCGTCGCGGAATTTTGGGGCTCGCTGAAATCATTCATATCAAAATAACTAAGGCTTTTGACAAGGGCCGATTATTGATTGGGTGTGTAGTAAATAGTAGTACTCGAGTAGCGAAGTGTTCGGTACAGCGGCCGATGGTGGCAGAGCGGCGGCGCGGGAGGGCGCCGCGCGCGCCATGTATGGAGCGCGCCGCGTGCGCAGCCGCTCGGTATATAAACGCCAAGCACCGCTCTCCGCCGCACTCGCAGTCTCGCTGCCGTAGAGTCAACTTCCAGCGCGTCCCGACACAAACACAACCGTCAAAATGTGCGACGACGATGTTGCTGCGCTCGTAGTAGACAATGGCTCCGGCATGTGCAAGGCCGGTTTCGCCGGAGACGACGCGCCCCGCGCCGTCTTCCCGTCTATCGTCGGTCGCCCGCGCCATCAGGGCGTGATGGTCGGTATGGGCCAGAAAGACTCCTACGTAGGTGACGAGGCCCAGAGCAAGAGAGGTATCCTTACCCTGAAGTACCCCATCGAGCACGGCATCATCACCAACTGGGATGACATGGAGAAGATCTGGCACCACACTTTCTACAACGAGCTGCGCGTCGCCCCCGAGGAGCACCCAGTCCTGCTCACTGAAGCTCCCCTGAACCCTAAAGCCAACAGGGAAAAGATGACCCAGATCATGTTTGAAACCTTCAACTCACCCGCGATGTACGTCGCCATCCAGGCCGTGCTCTCCCTGTACGCCTCCGGTCGTACCACCGGTATCGTCTTGGACTCTGGTGATGGTGTCTCTCACACCGTCCCCATCTACGAAGGTTACGCCCTTCCTCACGCCATCCTCCGTCTGGACTTGGCCGGTCGCGATTTGACCGACTACCTCATGAAGATCCTCACCGAAAGGGGTTACTCATTCACCACCACCGCTGAGAGGGAAATCGTGCGTGACATCAAGGAGAAGCTCTGCTATGTTGCCCTGGACTTCGAGCAGGAAATGGCCACCGCCGCCGCCTCCACCTCCCTCGAGAAGTCGTACGAACTTCCCGACGGTCAGGTCATCACCATCGGTAACGAGAGGTTCCGCTGCCCTGAGGCTCTGTTCCAGCCTTCCTTCCTGGGTATGGAATCCTGCGGTATCCACGAGACCGTGTACAACTCCATCATGAAGTGCGACGTGGACATCCGTAAGGACCTGTACGCTAACACCGTCATGTCCGGTGGTACCACCATGTACCCCGGTATCGCCGACAGGATGCAGAAGGAGATCACCGCCCTGGCTCCCTCCACCATCAAGATCAAGATCATCGCTCCTCCCGAAAGGAAGTACTCCGTATGGATCGGTGGATCCATCCTGGCCTCCCTCTCCACCTTCCAGCAGATGTGGATCTCCAAGGAGGAATACGACGAGTCCGGCCCTGGTATCGTCCACCGCAAGTGCTTCTAAGCGCCTCGTTGACCCCCGCGCGCCCGCGGCCGCCGGCTGATGGCCGCCGCCGCGCGGGCGAGTGCTGTGTGTTGTGGTGCTCTTGGTTCAAGTTCGGAACGCAAGCATTTTGTACGTTGTACGTAGTGATACCTGACAGAACTGAACATCTAATATAACGCCATCTATTGTAATGTAATTTATTGTAAAATTTATATAAATTTAATTTTTCTTTTTTATTTTTATTATACTCGGGATCGTTATGGATCTCACGCCAAAATGTAATTAATAAATAAACGGTTAATTTATTTATTTTAATTACATCATTTCTTTTTATACAGTCGTTGATTTTGGTTTTTGATTGCATCTTCCCGCCCCGCCTCCCGCCCTCTCGCCGGACGAGTAACTGCTAACGTCGTCGTTGCCAGTTTTTAGTATCGAACACTATCAATAACATTCATAATAACACACGTGACCGAATGTGGGTCAGGCTTCCGAAACATGCAAACATCTGACACCGGCTCATCACACTTATAAAATTCGTCATACTTAGCGAACAGTGTAATTAGAATCGACGGCGAGCGCGCTAGCCGCGAGCTGTTCGGATCCAGATTTAGAAGCAGAGGTTACCCCACACGCGAGCCGAGGCGCGCATTACCATAAATAGTAAAGACAGCTCCCGCGTCCAAAAGCATTTCTAATTTTATCAGAATCAGGCGGCGACCGGCGCCAGTCGCCACGGGAACCTGAGCCTACCGGGATAGTAATAAGTCAATAATTCGCTCGAAGCTCTCGTTTCCGTAAATACCAGGTTCACTCGAGGAGCCATCGACATGCGTTAGCCTATTTATACTCGAGAGACTCCCGGAGCGCCGGGCGCCGGGGGCCGGGGGCCGCGAGCTCCATCTCGACGTCGATGTCCAGCCCGAGTAGCTCTCCATTATTCAATTATTCAGTCCAATTAATTTAACACGTCGCAGTGTCAATAAACACGTCTCGCTTCGATCATTCAACAAATACATCGAACAGCGCAGTCGTCGGGAGCGCAGGCCGTTGAAATAGCTCTGTGTCATTTTTGCAATTCGGATTAGATTACTGAGCAGCCGTCAAATGATTCATCCTGAACGGTTTTACTCGACGTCGAATACGTTGGAAGTGCTTTTGTGTATGTTTCGGTGATAAGGCATAGATATGAGGTCGGAAATAGCGGTCCACCGTCGACTGGCGGGCAGCGCGACGGCTGGTTAAGGTAGATGCGTTACATCACGCATGTCGCAACAGGTGAACCGAGAAATTACTGATCCGTTTATTTTCGTAATCTTTATCTTCGTTTATGTTTATTATGATTAAAAAAATAATTTAGTTTTTTAAGCCTCGCAAAGGTGCGCTGAAAATAACTTTATGAAAACATAACAACGACAAAATTATTGAGCTCAGAGGATCGTTGCATATATGAAGAACTAGTTTAGGTTTTGGCTTCGGTTTGATGAATGATCACCTACCACGTAGTGCATGACGAATGCAGTGTTCGGATTGGCATACTTCTTACATCTTCCTGAATATTATGAAGATTCGGGTTAGATTAGGTTAGTTTCCTGCAGTGTTCTCGTATATAAAAAACAAGTCATAAATAAATAATGTCTAATACGCACATGGGATACCAGATAATTAGATATACAACATCAAGTAGGAGCCTGCCTGCCACCAATCTGCCAACAACTTTAACCTATTGCGTTACCGGTCAACAATGTTATTATTATATTAATTATATTCTACCTTGAAGTGTTGTTGCCACAGAAGTGATGATGTATAACGAATCCGGCATAGAACGCGTTTTAATATTTTTGTACGGCGCAAAGCGCACACTTGGTTCAATATTTTTACGCCCCTTGATTAATTATTGACTATACGGCAAATAATTATTATGGCAAATAATTGAATCGCACTTGCAATTTATTATTCAATAATAATATCTGTGACATAAGTATTTTTATGAATATATATTATTATAGGTAACAAAGTTATAATAATAATAAATTATTAATAATAATAATTACTATAATATTGTATATTATAATATATATTATACTATAATATATAATATTATAGTAATTATATTATGCCCAGGATCGGTCGGAGTGGTGCCAACTAGGGGAGGCCTATGTCCAGCAGTGCACTGTAAAGGGCTGATAGATAGATAGTTACGAGGTCTTACGAATCAGATTTAACAAGTGTCCCAGTGGGTCTCAACAATGCGACTAGGTACAAACCTACTTAAAGTAAATGGAGGATAAGTACTTTTGTATTCAAAAGTAGATCTTAAAATATATTTAAAAGAAAATATCATTTTGATTATATTAGGAATATATAATAAATAAAATTGGATATACACCTTATCAAGTTCTATCACGACTTTATTACTACGATAGGTTTATATTTGAAAATATGTTGGATCAGTCGAGGATCACGCAGGGCTGAGTTGAATCTTGATGTGAACTGATAGTCGATGCTAATCGAAGTACATGTACGTAGGTGGTCAGCAATCTCAACGTGGAACTTAAGACTGAACATTTGATATTTCACTTTATAGTAAGTATAGTTTAATTGTTTTCCGCGTAACGTTCGCGAACGTTCGAACAATATCTTAGAAATTGAAATTACATTACAAAATGTCTCCGAGAGAATACGAAGAAAACTATCTATTTACTTAATTCGGTGAAGATCACGCCAGGGTTGACTGTAAAATAGAGTTACGGAGTTGTCTGCAACGATAGCGATCATCTTCGGGGCATGGCACTCTCGTGTTTGATAAGGACTAGAACGTTTTCAGACCCGATGCGTATTGTTAAACAAGTAGTTACCAACCCAATGTTCCAAATCTCTTATGATCAGTCTTTTGACGTGGCTTAACGACTATCTAACGAGTAACGATAACAACAGCCACCGACGACTTAACGGTCCTGTCGCACTATGACACTGGTCAACAAGTTTTATCTATATGAGTCATCTATTCAACTACTGCCTGCGTCCTTAGTAGCGTTAGTGACCGATGATTTAACAATTTATAACGCTAGCTGTAAGGATCTCGATAAGGAGAATAACATGTTAGCTGCGATTTACCATAATTATCAGCTCGGTTAGTAAACGATGGAGAGATAATTTGTAATCCACCATTATCTCATAGCTCGACCATCAGTTCTGATAAATCTTAAAACTTGACAAACCACACTTCTTCCTCCTCCGTTCTCCTTCATATTTTACTCTACCCGTTCTTTACCATGACATGTCCATACCACGACAGCCGAACTTTTCATATTTTCCCTGGCGCTAGTATTAGACTTCTTAAATAAACAGATTGTTATTTCTTAACAAATTCGTTTCGTCATATTGCTCATAATATTTTTAATTTACATTACTTCATGCCCCTTATTGTTGATGGTAGGTAAAACTTAGCTTTGACATACAGCAAGATAACCTGGTGTAAAAAAATCTCTCATTATGTTAAGAACCAACCATGTAAGACCATCGGCGTGTACAATAATGGCCAGAATAAGAATAGTAACAATTCGCGAGTTATTTTGAGGCGAGTCTTTTATAGAAGTACGAGCGTGCCAACAGAACAGCTGAGAGCGGGCGCGCTGTGGTGCGGTGTGGTGGAGGTCAGGGACCACGAGGTCGGCGGACGACCCGCAGTTAGTGCCGATTGCTTCGTATCGCCTGCTTTGTATCAAAATTACTCTACTAGATAACACATTGCCATCGCGTCACAAGTGCCAAAACCTTGATGACGAGATATTTTTTCTATACCACACAATTTACATACAATTGCAAGAACATTCACACTGTCACATAAACATTCATACACAATTCCCGCACTAGGATTCCCTGTATTGCGGGTGGCATGGACATACACAAATATGACATTACAAATACCCATGACCAGCGCGATTTGAAAATCAATTGGAATAGCCCAAAATGATTTTGACGTTTATAAAGAACTTATATTGGACACAAAAGGCAAGGATAAAAATTAATAACAAATTGACTAAAGAGGTTAAAATAGAAAAGGGTGTGAGATAAGGTTATATTCTTTCCCCCTGTCTATTTAACGTATACTCGAAAACTATTTTCAAAAAAGCTTTCGAATATCTTGACCTGATAATAAATTAATTTGGGTAAATGGTAAACTGATACAGAACATTCGTTATGAAGATGATACCATCCTTTTGGCAGAAAGCCTAAATGACCTTCAAATTATGCTTCAAAAATTGAATCTGGTACTACTGGAATATGGACTCAAAATTAACACAATTAAGACTAAATTCATGGTTGTTGGAAAACATTTAAATTCGTCAGAAATTTTGCGATTGGGAAATGATTCTATAGAAAGATTAACCAAATACAAATATCTCGGCTGTTGGTTAAATGTGGACTGGGGACCGGATCGTGGAATTAGAATAAGAATTGAAATTGCCAGAAACACCTTTCAGAACATGAGGAAACTATTGGCTAACGGAAAAATTAGCTTAAAACTGCGGTGGACAATAGTTAAATGTTAAAAACTTCCAATTCTTATGTATGGTTCCGAAAGTTGGACACTGAAAAAGAATTCAATTGATAAACTAAGGGCTTTTGAAATGTGTATCTACAGAAGAATGCTTAAAATTAAATGGAAAAGTAGAATATCGAATGTCAAAATTTTACAAATAATGAATAAAGATTTGGAAATTGTGAAGACCGTTAAGAAAATAAAAACAGCCTATTTGGACATATACACAGGAACAATAAATATAACTTGTTAAAATTAATAATTGAAGGCAAAATTAAATCAAGTAGAGGTCCAGGTAGAAGAAGAATCTCATGGATTGCAAATATAAGGGACTGGCTGCGGGTTAAAAGCACAGATAAGCTAGTTTATGACTGATATGATATGTGCATGATAAAGAAACGTATCGAAAAATGGTCGCCGACCTCCTTGATGGAGATGGTACGTGAAGAAGAAGATAAAAGAAGAAGAAGAGACTAGAGAACAAACATTTAACTATCACATAAATACCGGCTCCAATGGGGAATTAAACCCGGGATCCTTTGCTTTGCATGAAGGTTTACAAACAACAAACTAAAAACTAATCAATATTTATTTATTTATTGGACACCAGCATAATGTACACTTATACACTTACATATATGTAGTTAATAAGAGCTTTTTACTTAGTGCCATTACAATTAATGGTGTAGACTGCATGCAATTATTAAATAGAACGAGTGTTGAACATTATCTTGTTAAAATGGAAATAAAAAATAAAATGGATTTTTATTTTAAATGTAGAAAAGTGCTTTTAAACTTTGTAATGCTGTCTGAGAACAAATCTATATCATTAGTTTTAGAAATTTCATTATATTTTCTAATTATTCTACTCAATGGTGCGTATAGACCAAGATTCGATTTACTAGTCTGGTGGGTAAATAAATTACATTTAGAGTTCGTTGGCCATTTAGTGGGAACCGATAAATTAACAAGGCTTAATAAGTTACAATCGTCGAGTAAACCATTTACAATTTTGAATAAAAAAACTATATCAAGCATATGCCTTCGCTTCTGTATAGAGTTCATTTTAAAATGTGCCAGTCTCTCATTATATGATGTTTTGTGCTTCGCTAAGTTACATGAGTATGATAAATGCTATAAAAACCTCTTCTGTATTATTTCTAATCTATTGTTGTACACTTCATAATGTGGATTCCAGGCTATATACTACAGTATTCTAAGCCACTGCGGACAAGAGAGTTATAAAGAATTATCTTAGTTTTAGGATTTATTCTTTTTTTGGATGGCACGGCCATACAAAACATTAAGATTACAAACAAAGAAGACCGCAGAACAAATATTACCTGTCATATACGTGTAATAGAACTCGAAGAATACGCATGCGTATACCTATACTGTGGCAACGGCGCCAGGTCTCTCTTGGAAATCTTGGTCCTTGTTGGAATCGCAGGGCTCTACACCGAAAGTACTCGTGCAAGATTTAAGGTTCCTAGTGTGTTCCAGTGGATATGTCTGAGAGCGGTTTTCCCCACATTAGAGTTGGCCACTAGCCAACAACAAGCACATCGGTCAGCTCGGTGGAGTACGCGTCGGTCTTTCTCAGTTTTTGGTCAGACTACCTGGGTGGTGAGGCTCCGTCGACGCCTGCGAACATTCTCGAGACCGAAGGCCTCAACGTTACATTACCCGGTAAAAAACTTTGAATTTGACATTGAATACACAAGACACAGGGAATTCCAGTGTGGGAGTTAGTGACTAGAATTGATGTATGTAATGGTATGAAATACATTTTTCTTTTTAATTTTTCATAATAATAATAATATTTTTGTGTACACCACATTACTCACACAGTAAAGGAACAGTTTGTATTTTTTACAATAGGTGGTAAAATCGTTCAAAGACGTTTCTTTCAAACAACCTTAGGGTAAAAATAAATAAATATATAAAATTATAAATTATGACTATTACTTAAAGGCAGGATTTACCGAGAAAGAATTGAAGAGAAACATTTCTAATAACAGATAACTTTTATACAAGTAGCAATTACTCGGCCATAAGATAAATAAGCAACTTGTACGTAGCAACGAATTCACGAGTAATGCTAAACTTGCGGACATTGAGAGACCTTCGAAATAAAGTTAAAGAACCAAACTAAATAAAACAAAAACTGTGCAGTATCCAAGCGTCGCACCACATCCCGTACAAAAACAAATCCTCCGCTCGCAACTCGCTTAATGAATGAATACCTAAACAACCGGGTAACTCATTAACCGAGCGTCGATCGGCTCGGCGGCTCGGCAGCCGAGCGGCTCAGACCCCGGGAGCTGAGCAAACTCAGCGGCTGGGAGCTCGCGCCCCTGCGACAATTTAATAAAGAAAGCTAAACCCGCCGCCGCCACCGCCGCCGCTCGGCGACAGTAATAACGTTTGTAAAAATATCTGCAGACACACGGTTAAGGGGAAGTCGCCAGGATGCAACCGACATACACTCGGTTAACGTTTACACGAGCACATCAAGTACGCGCGGAGTCAACGGGCCGACGCAGTTCGCGGATCCGCTGGCTGCCGCCAGATGGCGTCACCACTACAGTCTCAGCTGCGGCGTTGGAGAGCGACTTAACGCACGGATCTCTTCTTGGGTCTCGGTGCGCAATGCGTCGGTTACGAATCTGACTGTCCAGTGGCCCGACTACTTGCTGGGCAGATGTTACATAACATAAACACTCACAAAAATACTATACACGAGCAGAGTGCGGCGACATATTTTGTAAGGGCCGCTTTCTTTGTCCAAGTGAAGGAAAGCAACGAGCGGAAATTGAAATGAAAATGAAATATATGTATATATCAGTTAACTTTGTAATATGACAAGTAAAATGTAGCAGTAATTAAACTTCAGCAACTCAACCCGTGCACTGCGCCTTATGAGGGTGCGGTCTCATAGAGTTTTATTTGCACGCGCCTTAACCCGCCGCTGCCAATATTAAATTCTGCATCTCCCTGCCACTCCCNNNGCCCCCACCCCCATCGGCCGCGAAATTACATTATATGTTTGCTGCTGGCGTTATGTTATGTAATTAATGGCTTCTTCGTTGCGTCACTTTACGGTTCCTTGTTATCTCTATGGGAGAATTAATTATTGCAGTCATCAAATATTTATTTAATTGTGTCAAGAAATTTACGTTGATGGAAAAATTGTTAAAAATTTTAAGCATGTAATAATTGATTTCCTAATTCTCTTGCGACAAAAATTACGCGATGTGCTGTTTCCGTGGCGGCAACACACCTACAGCCGGCCTCCAGCAGGACTGGTTCTTGTGACGTGAGATGCAGGCATGCTGGACACGCCTGGTTTCATGTGATTCCATGTCCGATTGCTTGGAAATATTAAGAAAAGCATAATTACACTTAGGTTTACAGAAAATGTAAAGAAAATATCGAAAATATGGTGTTAATTTATTCGATTCTAAAATCCAATTCCGAATTTCTAAACACACTTATCTAAGTTCACGCCGTACCCGGAGCGGCGTACGTGAATTACGCTGATGTAAATATTTAAAGTATAATAATATCTTAACATAAATATGTTCTATTACAAATGAGTACACATGTCAACTACTATGTTCGCCGCTGCCACCAGAGGATCACGTCCCACTATAACGTTAATATTTAATTTGCCTGATCAGAATAACCGTCCACCCAACGTCATAGATTTCATAACTATCACTCAATTGTATGAAATGTTTATGCAGTTTGTTACAACTGTAATTGTTAATGTTGTTTTAACATTATTTCCACTGCGCTGTTCTGTTTAATAAATTTTATTGTTTTGATTATAGACTTTCTCCGACAAAAAATTACAAATGGATTGCGCTACGCGGGAAGGCTATGAGGTACTTTGTTATAGAATAAAATATATTGTGCTCTGGAACCCATAAACTATTACAACTATTCAATTAAATAATAACTGCGCACAAAAGTTATTCTTAACTAACGATCGTAATTTAATTTAACCACATCGTTTAGCGTCCTTTCATGGCGCTTGGAGGTCGTTTTACAACAAGGTTCCTAAGTTGATACGCGAGTTGTCCATTGGAACTTTTAAGCAACGCGTTAAAGCACAGTTTATAGGTAAAGTATACATATATGGTATAGTTGCGCAGGTTTAAACTTACTTATTAATTGTCATATACGGTCTTTTTAAAGATGTGCCGAAGAGTTTCTTTTACCGTTGCTTCTCCTTAATGTTAAAGCATCTTTTCGATACGGCAGTAGAAGCAAAAAATGACGTGCATAGGTGTATTTACCGGATACCTAAATGGTAAAATGATTTTGAATTTGAATTTAAATAAGTTTAATAAATAAGTGAACGTCAATCCTCAGTGCAGTGAATACCGGCGGTACGCACTCGGATCGTGCGTTCTCTAGTACCATTAATGGTCAGCGGTGGGTGGTGGCCGCGCGCCAGCGGCGTCACCACCCCGCGCTCTCCGCTCGCGCCGATCGCCACGTTCCTCGTATTGCGGTTCCTGTTTGATCGAGTTCGGCGGAGTCACTAGCATGTGAAATTATCCAATATCCGTTCGTATATTTCACGTGATTTCAGTAATATTAGACGTATTGAACGAATCCCTAAATGATTTTGAATCAGTGGGTCTCATATTATAGGTACCTACACGTTTGTCTGGGTTCGAACCCTGGACGGACATTAATCTAACACATTATCGTCTATTTGCGGGTCTCGGACGCTTGTGACGTTTGAAGTGAGGAAGATTGTTTAACAAACCCCGAACAGGCATAACTGTTCTGTATCGACCAGAAGCACCGTGTGATGGTCCGTGCCCACGAGAGCTGTAACGGCAGACGGTTGCAATGCTCAGTGGGACGCTGTCCCAGTTGGCTCGCGCGCGGGTTCGAGTCGCGGACGCGACAAGCTGCCAGGCGCAGGCTCTTGTTTCACCTGTCTCTGTTGCTGTAATTATTGTTTGTAAATATATGTAACTGCCGATATAGATGACTGACCTTGTACTATCAACACTAGTGCCTACGTACTGTTGATTACAATGACTAATGCAAGAGTTAATTAATTAGTATACACACAATGTACTGTACTTTGCAATGTTACGGGTACTCACCCTTATATATATTACAGTTATATGAATCATGGTCAAATTCGAAATCATTTATTCATCTGTATAAATACTTATCTATTTATTTTCTTCACGATTCTCGGTCTGCAGTATTGAAACGATAGTAAAAAGCATTGTAATGAAAGGAACTTCACTTGGAAGTATTGTGATTGTGGAGATATTTACTACAGCGAACACCGGTCCAAGTACAGTCATATTAGAAGCAGACAGGTTATTATTTTACTTGGCTGCGGCGTGTGAGAAAGAGGAAGCTTTTTCTTTTTCATGCGGCGACTTCGAAGTCCTTGGCTTCGTTCCCGGGCCGTCGAAGTAAAAATAACTTACTGGTCTGTGACCGCGCACATACTCCACTAATCCTCAATATCCTGTTGTACATAAAGTACCTGCGCAAAATTAACAGATTAAAGACCGAGGATCGCTCCATTGTCTCCGGAGCAGGCGCGGATTAGAGCCATCGAGACGTGCAGTGGAAGTTCGTAAGGAGGCTCACAACAATGCTGTTTCAATTTCGCTTAACTCACGACACCCATTGTCATGTAAAGAAACAGTCGAACGCCTCAGGTGGGTGATCACGGCTGCCACCCCGCAGCCGCGCGGTAACACAGGTAGCTCGGTAATTATCGAGCGTTTCAAAGAAACAACTATTGTAATACAACCACCTTTTTTTACACCCGCAGTTTGTCTGACGCCTGCGCGTATTACACTGGGTATATTTTAGAAGTTTAATGAGCCGTGGTACTCGAAATGCAGTTTGCGACTAACTCAGGGATAAAATGTTTTCATACAAAACAAGGTAAACAAAGTATGACAATAATGAATAAGATTTTAATCGATATTAGTGAATTTTGAGCTGTTGATGTAACATTTTTTTATTTAGGTATATGTGAACTTTAGTTTTGGATAACGAAACAAAGTGTAATAGGAATACCTGATTCGACCGTTCCCGCCTATCGATGTTGAGTCACTGAGCGCTAGTTATGCCCCAGAACACAACCAAACACATCAAAGTACCCTACATGACATTTTATATCGTCGCCTTGAACATTCATCAAAAACTAACTTAATCACTTGACTTCTGTATATAATAGTGGCCACCCGCCCCGACTTCGTCGAGATTGAACAATTATTTGTCTATCTTAGTACTTGTAACATGATGACTCTAGGTTCGATATGTGGTGTATATATAGAACCTACCCCATGAAACACACGTGTTAGCTTAATAAAATTCATTATAAAAAGTTATATATTCTACTTAAAAAATCTATAATTACGGAAGTGGGAAAGGATATTATATATAATTTATTGCTCAATCTCACATAATATATATCAATATTACCTTTACTGATTTAGCTTTCCGGCAGTTGGGAGAAAATGTCGTTAAGAGTCAGTTGAGTGTTTGTATTTGTTTTATATTTTCATGTTCGACACAATACGGAGTCAGTCGTCTGGCAGCCGCTGAACGAGCTGGATGATGAACAATTCTGACGAAGAAGTGTTACTAAAAAAACCCTAGAAACAGCAAAAAATATACAGGAGTGACAATCCAAGATAATATACCTTTCAAATGGTAAAAGAAGTTTTAAATAAGTGCCATGGTTCCGGCGATTATCCTCCGCACACGCATTAACCCATATAAATCGCACACTCTCTTTGTAAGTATATTAAGTATAGATATACGGTTACAGAGAGAACATCCATATAAAAGCCATCTGCTCTCGCAGCAGTAGCGCCATCTGACGTATCACAGCCAAAACACGTTTACATGTTTTAATAATATGGGGTTTTTAAAATATACAAAAGTTGTTGACGAGCACGTTCAGAACAATACCAAACCAAAATTAACAATATTTCAATGTTGTACAATTGGGCATATTTTCGTCGTAATTTAGTTTATTACGAACATCGTTCGATGTGAATCGCTTCACCTGCGACAAAACACAGTTAAATCCCGAGCGTCTACTCGGTCGTTAAACAAGGATCTTAAACTTATATCTATCACCGCGGACATCACACGTTATAACAGCAACAGGTACTCACGATTTCAGTATTTTCTACCAACATTTCGACCCAGTTACATGGATCATAGTGTATTAAGCAGAACTATATTAGAATAGGGCTAGTTTCGCTGTAGGCAGTGAAAAAAAACCCGAGTAGTAAGATTTTGAACTGATAACTGTATTATTCGGAGTCGATTTTCCAACTCTTCTTCTACATGGTCATGTTAAAATATTTTAAATAATATATTCTTAACGACATCTTGTCACATAAATAAAAGAAAAATAATAAATGATGATAGCCAACACGTGGTAATTCGTTTAAAAATGTTGAAATATGGGCATAAAATTAAAAAAACCGTGTACCTAAGTCGTCAAGGACCAGTTTTGTTCACAATGTCCTCTATACATGGTTGACCGGTTGTGGTCGAGTTGGATCGTCGGGAAAATAGTTGAATTGTCCTGACGGGACATTGCGGTACATAACAGAACACAGTTCCATTATTAAAATAAACAATCCTCCACCTACTGTTTAATAACAAATTTAGTTGTCAAAAGCATGCACCGTACATTATTAACAAAATTAATGGTGATATTTCGATGAAAGCGACGGTATTTGCCAACAGCTAGTAAAGAATTTTAAATCTCATTTTAATAATTCCGATCGGCTTCACACGACGAACTAGATCGCCGTGTCAAAGGACTGCGCTGCCATTGTCGCAGAGTAAAAAACATCCGACAATATGTCAAATCGAAAATCTGCAAAAGTTATTAAGGTTGAAATTAATAAAATGCTGCACAGCGAGCTCGGTTGAGCGCCTCGTAAAGAGCGGCAGCAGTGACACGGCGTAATGGGCCCTATTGACGAAGCGCCTATTAGATTCATCCGCGCTTTGACAGATCACGGTACATTCCTACAATGGTCGACCTCGTAGGGCTGTCTCTCGTTTACGCTAAATATAATAAATACAAATATGAATACATAATCAGGATAAAAATTAACCTAGTTTATGACCTATAATAGAAAAAATGCCAAGTATCATTCAAAATCTGTACATCGGTTTAAGTACGATCACTACGTGGTCAGACAGACAGACAAAAATTCCAAAAAAATATTCTGTGTACAGATTCGTTCCCGCTCCAGTTTTATTATACAAACGTGTACAAAGGTATACAAAGGTATACAAGTATTTAACAAGGTTGCTGAAAATGGATTAACTATAACAACAACAACTCGTGCTACACCTTTGATGTTTCGTACACCACGACATCTCCTGCCG
Source organism: Megathymus violae (assembly GCA_003671415.1). NCBI lineage: Eukaryota > Metazoa > Arthropoda > Insecta > Lepidoptera > Hesperiidae > Megathymus > Megathymus violae. The sequence continues at coordinate 620,791 of PDGT01000120.1, read as the reverse complement.
TCTGCCACAGTTTAACGCACGTTCAGACAGACTAATAGGTCACAAATACTGTTGTATTTTGGACAATGAAAAACGCACAGTCGTAGCACTTACAAGATTTGGGGGAAAATGGTGTCACTTTGAAGAACATGTCGTGTGCAGCCCTGCGCAGGGGGAAAAGTGGAGGTCCCCCCCCGTCCCCCGCTCCCCCCGCAGGTTAATAACGATTATTAATATAGTTTATAGTCGTTAGCTGCGAATGAGCCGCCAACTTGTCTAATATCGTTGCGCGCAAATAGTCGTGGTCGCGTACTCGTACACCGGGCGCCGGCGGCGGCGCTGCACCGGGTACCGACACCAGCGCGCCCGGAGTGTTGACACATCGCCGCGACTTTCCAGCTCACCGTTCAGTGTTCAGAATTAGTTTAGATGTTTGTGTGGTTTTTATTTCTTAAGTGTCCTTCACTTGTAGTTAACCATTTAATTTATTTTAATTTCAGAGACATATCTTTGTCTAAATGAAAGCAGGGGTTGGGTCGCTATTATTGTAGGGCATGAAACAGAGTACAGTTTAAAGTACGATATAGATATACACACACAGTATCTACTCGTATGTGATGTCGTCACCGCAGGAACACCTTTGAACATTCCGTGTTCCCAGCGCCGGCTCCTCGGCTACACCCTCCGCGCGTGTCTCTGGGCGCCGTGTAAAGTTAAAATTAAACGCGTTCTGCAGATATCTCAATTATTCGTCGAGTCGCTCTCTCCTCGTCGCTGGAACTCAATTACTTCAGTAATTCAATAAAATGTTCATGATTGCACGAAGGCTTACAATGGTCCCGGTGTTGTTATACAATTTACAACGAACTGGCGGCCTCCCTCGGCCGCCGCCCGGCTTGACCGATTAATTATATATACGCGAATACTCAAAACTTTATGTTTGTTGCCTTGATGAGACATCGTTAGGTTTACTGATACTTTATATAGCCCCTATCATCTACGCGATCACTACGTAGCAATTTTCATTATAACGGTCGAGACTTTATTGAATTATAACCGGACATACAGACAGATAGACAAAAAATTTCAAAATGAGTCATAAAACGTAATATTCATGACGAATGCACACACAGAGAGATGTTTATATAGCAGTATATATATCGTACACGGCATGTTGATCCACAATATGAGGCATACAGCAATACGGCAAGTGTCAAGTTCCTTCTGATGTGGTAACAGACGAATAGACAACAATTAAAATATATCTACATCTACATTGGGTAGAAATACAACATACATTATCAACACGGATGGCTGACATGGATGAGGAATATTTCGTGAAATCTGATGAAAAAAATGGAGATCGTTTTTAATAAGCTTCGTGTGAATTTTTCAGAGAAAATGACATAAGCTGTCTGGAACATCTGGCATCGGGATTAACAGGGTGACCCAGAGTCTAGTGACCACCAACCGGAGAAACGACGTACTGTTCCCTCGTCCGTAGTTCGGCGAGCTGCGCCGCGGCAAGCGAGGCCGGCTCGGACTCGGGAAGAAAGTAGCCCTTTTAACCTCAAAAGGTTACCCTTCAAAACTCATGGACAATATTAACGAAATGACTTAAAAATTCAAATAAATATGTGTTCAACATACTGGAGTCAGTTCGGTTAAAATGTTCTATAAAAACGTTTTTGCTTCACGATATGTACTCGAACCGCGGAAGAATCAGTGTTTGAACGTGCGGCTCTCGGGTCTTCCGAATGTCAAGTATGTCATCGCGCGGGGATGTCCGCCCGCGCCGACGCGCCGCCCCGACGACCGAACGCCGAACGAAGCCCGCACGCGACAAATTGGGATCTCGTTTACATCGACACCGGCCGACGGAGACGAGGCTCGACACACACTACATGCAACTGATTATACAGTGCTACAAACAGAACTCACACACACACACACACACACATCAGAGCAGAATTTTATAATAAAGATTGCTTCCATCACCATGATCACAACGCACGATGTGATGTGAACTTTGGATGTGACTACGTGAAGTTGGAATATTGTCAGCGTGAACACAGAAGACACAATACCATCTCGGCGCCGGACACCAGACGCCACGCATCGGGATTAAGGTTGGTGGATTCCCTTTTTGGTGTGTGCATTTTTTATGTCGAGTGTATTGCCCAGAAAGGGACGTGCTAGCCCTATCCTATACAGTCCACTATTCGCCTAAGAACCTATATTTTGGGCTCCCGGGCTCTAACGAACAAATACTCGACTATGGGTATTACAAGTATTACCCGGCAAAACAAGAATCTCGCCAACAAATACAAATACAAAAATCTTTTTATATCATTGTGTTATACCGTAATAATATTTGTCAATAAGGAATAGATTAAGTATTTTTTTAAATAATTCTGCGTCAGCAGTTCCACGTATCAATTTTGACAGTTTACTAACAAAGATGTGCGCTTCACCAGCAACGCTTTGAAGATGGTCGGTGTATGCTGTCGTGTTTAATTTATCACTGTAATATAAATGAAATAACTCATTATTATTTTAACAAAATAACTTGATTTAATATGTAGAGGCTTGTTAGAGTAAGTATTTTTAGGTGTTTATAAATTGGCTCACAGCAATCTCTTTGGTTCATATTTACTATATTGTATATAGATCTTAAACACTTCTTTTTTTCTTTAAGGGACATTTGGTAATTTTTAGAATACGGTTAGTAGTTTACGGATTCCCTCAACATTCGGAAAGCGTAGGAAATGTTACTTAATTTCTTACACAAATGATCAATATATGATTTTCATATCATATTGTAATTTTCGTAAAATCCTATGCATATATATATATGCATGCATTTAATTAGTCGTGTATTTAATGTCCTAAGTAATTCAGGCTTAGTTTTGGTATATCACATTATCTTTATCTATAATTCATAATTTCAATTCGCATTATATAACGAATAACCTACTTCATAATAATACTCCTTCATTTGAAATCTTTATGATGAACTAAAAGGTACACATAATTATTGCTCAGGGAAAAAGGCAGTATCGAACACAAATTATCAAATATCTTGAGTCGGACTTTGGCGTGAAATTTAGTCGGAATGGCTCAATCCTAGGGGAAGTGTAGTTGGAGCACCTGCAACTAGAGTCTGCATCGGACCTGGAAACATTGTTTGTAATTCGATGGGAAAAACGATAGACTATAATATTGAATAAAATAAGTTAGTACTGAATTAACGAGAGTGAACCTTGAAACAGAGTTTTTCATGGTCTTAGATAGTCTGCATCGACTACCTAACCCTGATAATTCAGCACTACACAGTTGAGTGCTCTGCATTTAAACGTACACCTAGCCAGCTGGTCCAACTGACATTAGATACAGATAGCTGTGGCTCACAATGAACACAAATTAACGAGTGAACTGATTTTCATTTTTCTCAATTCCATATATGGATATGTTTACATATAAGATAATATAAACTAATAATTGAGCTATAAAATTATAATTACAATCAATCTTCCAGACTAACTATTAAATCGCGCCCCGTACAAACCATCTGTTTAAACTATATATTTAATTAGGAAAATCACCGTCGGCATCGACACGTGCGGCTCGACAACTATCAAACAAGTTTCGGCATGTGGTGGCTGGAGGCAAATTGATTGATTGATCGCGTCGTGCGCTCGGGAGTCGACACACACTATGTGGAAACGAAATGGGGAAAAATTATAACACTCGCTCACTTACGTGTGAACATGAATCGGATAAAAATAATACTCAAACGTCCGTGTCGCACACGTACAGATTAATGCCGACGGCGTTGTTCTTGATGTCGTAGACGAAACTATTTACCTGAAACAAGTGATCCAATTATGTTAACTTCGAGAAAAAAGAAACTCCTAGAATCCCTCTCGGATGGGCTGCGTTCGGAGAGCTACGGAATAGCATATCATCGACAGTACTTCAGTGGCTCAAGGTGAAGGTCTTCGAGCAGTGTATGTTGTCAGTGTCACATACATGGGTCTGAACCGGGGTGCTTTAAAATAGACCTCTCAAGTCGCGCAGCCAGTTGTGTGCTGTTTATTTTGTTACCGTGAACTTAATTTCAATAATCAATTCAAAACCTGACACAGACAGGCTTCAATTGTCTCGTCAAGCGTTTGTTGTTTTCCAAAGCCTTTATTACTCAACTGCCAAAATCTCAAGGCGGTCCCGAAATCGCTATTGTCAATGCAATATGGTTCAAGACACCGTGGAATAAGAGTGAATATTGTAATGTTTATGAAGTCTGTTTTTAAATAAAGTCGGATTGAGTGTTGTTCCCCGTTTAATTACTTTTGGAGTTCACAGTTAATTTAGACTGGCGTTCGGAGCTACTCATTTGAATATGGGAATCGACAAATGTGGTGCGATAAATAGACAATTTAGCCTTGTTATCGTTATCGTTCGTGATCAAACGACAGCGGCGGTGAGACTAGCCGACTCTAGAATTCCTTGCGTAGCAAGAGGCATGGCCGTACTCAAATAAGACCTCACAAACAACCGATATCTCAGAACAGACTTTGTCTGACCCAAATGGGGATTGAACCCTTCGTTTTGCAGGCTGCGTTTCTACTAAGTTACGGGATAATCTGCATAAATAATAGGTAATAAATATTTTTGGTGTCGCCCGTCCCAATGCTCTTTAAAAAAATCACAAGGTTTCTTGAACAACCTGTATTCATTCAGAATAACCAAACCAGAGTTATAATAACGCCCGACAATCTTATTTCTGAACACCTGCGCCCCGTGTAACGACACACGAAACCAGACACATCCAGTATGAATAATAAATAGTAATAAAAGGATTCTCCCCCGAGGCGTTTTTTAAGTAAAATAAGTCAACGCTTGGCAACAATCCCACCTGATGGTAAGTGGTGATGAAGTCTGAGATGTTGAACGCACTAACTTGTAACAGTGTAGTTGGTTAGTACTTTATTGGTGACTCTAGTGTTGCCCGTGTCCATAGGTGACGGAATCACTTATTATCACGTGATTAGTCTTCTCCCCGCCTGTCTTGCGAGCTATAAATAAATGACGTTCACACGTATTATCACACACAGATATCTACCTCGTCTTTACACTGAAAATCATAAGCGATAAAGCCCCGAGATCGTCGTAAATAGCGTAAGTAGCAGTTAGATGTCGACCGGCAGATCTAATGAGGTCTCTTTCTTCGACGGATATAATCACTACTAAATAGACTAGAGGTCGTGTACTAACACGTTATAACAATCACTCCATTGTCCCGTAGTGTTGTTGCGGGTCGCTGTAGCTCCAGGTCCCGATGGATCGTCAGCGGCCAATGCGTAACAAAGGAGCAGAAGTCCCCGGTGGTGATGGTGATGTATTATTCATTCATTATGGTGATTATTCATTCTTAATTGCTTGCATTGTTTGTAATAGCCCTGATTAATACTCATATATGTTATAACTCCTCTACCCGTCGCACAAAACTGTGCAAAGTCTTCACAATAATGTTGGGTAGGTACATATGTAACTGTAGCAACTCAGTTGTCGCAACATGCTGGCGCGATTTCTACCAATGTGAATCAATAATTAACATATAAACAACAACTTGCGGCGAGCGCCAAGGTTACCCTAAAATTACAAGGGCGCCGTCCGCCTTTACAGTGCAAGAAGCTTCTGCTTGCAATCTGCAAACAAATGGGAAATAACGAAGCGACTAGAAGGTATCAAATCCGCCACGCCCACTTTGTTACTATAGACAATACTTGCCTTTGCCATAATTTCAGCCTTTGGTTATAAAAACCGAAGAAAAATTAATACGAGATAGGACACGCGCACAATATTTTCTCTGTTTGCCCGCAAACAACCTAACATGAAGAAAAACTACTGTAAATTGTTATTTCGAATGACCCTGGAATGCTGCGGCGCGCGCAGTTTATCGAAATAATGTTTCGGACGATTTAAATGTGACAATTCGTATTTGGTAACTATAAAATCATTAAAAAAAATAAGATCGTTTTAAAGGAAAATATTGATGAAACGAAGAAAATAATTAATGGGATTTTAATGCAATAAGCATTAAAATAGTAAAGTTATGATCGAAGTTACTTTCCATTCTTTTAACAATGCGATTTTATCATAATACAAGTTCCTACTTCAGGTACTCAATTTGTTCCAGAGAGCCTTGTAATGGCACTGAGGAGGAACCCTCGTTGAGAGTTCCATTCACTGCTCAGTATGTAGTGACCGGTCGTGTATCCCACGATGTAGAACAGCAGCACCGAAGTGGTGCAGACCAAGCGCTTACCGATTATCCGTTTCGTGTAGGTACAGACATATTAACAGTTTCTATCAAACATATTAAACAGTTATTAATTACCTACCAATAAATCAAAGTTCGTGCACAGTGAGCTTAAGTGGCATGTTAATAAAACTAGGCTCGATATCGATATCTACTAAGCCAATAATTAATTTTAAATATAAAAATAATTACCACTGAATGCGTAATACTGGCATAAGGAATATTAGTGTCAAGAAATAAATAAATAAAAGGTTTCTGAACGAAGTATCGAAGTTTTCATTTGCATAATACTAAAAACGAATAGGTATCATATTTATTTTTATTCATATTTCACAATATAACATTAATTTGTGAGAAAATGACAAAAAGCAGTGTGGCATCTTAAGTTCGTTCTTGACTAAACTACATACGTGCAGCTCACTAACCGTCAGCGAATATCACGTGGCCATTTGTTCGTTAGAACAGCCGTCGTGGCCGTTCATGTTCATGTGGCCCATTTTTCTAAATATCGTTCATACTCATTGGCAATAGTTATAAAAATAAGGACGCAGTTGTCGCCATCGCGGACTCGAACAAATCATCTCATATCAATTACTTGGAATAACTCCCTGTACAAATCGTAGTCACAATTAAATCAAATTTAATTGTTGTTACATGTAGGTACTGGATTAATAATTACGAGGTATTCACATAACACTGTGGTACGAGAATTTGAAACAGATCACCAACTATCAAATCGTTACTCCCGGTATCGGCATTGCACTGCTGTCCCACGTGGACTCCTCGAATTTATTGACGATGTCGACGACCTGGTGACCATCGGGTGGCCCGCCTGCTCCCTGATCTGCCATTCCTATTACAAAAAAGACCAACAGTTGTCTTGTACATTCGTGGAATAATTCATTTTTCCGCGAATCGTCATTTCAACGTTAACAATAGTTAGTGCATAATATATTTGCTCTATTGTCCATGTAGTTTCGTACAGTTACACCCTTCAGGTCTAACTTTAGTGTTAAATAGTTGAAAAAATAAATATTATATCGGTTATAGTTAATGTTATCGAAATGAAAAACGAACCAACAATGAAATAATACACTGCCATCTGTACAATATTGTTCACAGTATTCGTGGTATGCTACTTCCCGCCAGATGGCGAACCTGGTGCAAAACAGGAAGAGTTATTAAATATTCCTTGCAATATAAAATAGAGGTCGCTGCAAGGCAGTTAGCAAAACGAATGAAATACTTTTACTGTTATAATGAATCATTGCCAATAAATTAGTAGACAAATAATTTTTTTTTGTATTACTACTCCATGTGAATTAATGGTGATATTCAATAATTTCGAGTCTCTCTGGAATATTTAGATCGACTACATTTACAACAGACTGTAGTTATATATATCGCGAACTTGTTGGTTTTGAAACTTACAGATGTGAGTGACGGAATTTCAATCAAGTATTTGAAAACAAATCAATCTCAGATTGCAAACTCCCAAATAATCCCGAAAAGGAAGCAATTTAACGAAGTAGCATTTGGAATCGCACTTCAAAGCCTAATGAGTTGACTTGATCATTTAAAACTCTCTCCAAAGAGCCAATAAGCGGACCGTTGGAGGCCTCATATCTCCAGCAATTACCTTGGGACAAATGAACGCTAACGAATTTCACCCGCAGAACGCGGCATAGAGAAGCTATGGAGCAGAGACGAGGAGGCATAATTGCAAATAAAATTGTAATATGTTTAAATTGAAAGTCGGTGTGTATTTAAGTCTGACAGGATATGCAAGGCTACCGATTAAGCACGACACTTCCTAATTCAATTCGTGGTAGTAGCAATCTTTTCTGCTATTGACAGAATTCAAAATTTAAGCATATTTATTGTAATGATGTCTGGAGTACAAAACAATGATGAAGTTTATGTGAAAAATGTTTTTAAGATTAAGGTACAATTTGGGATAATCCGTAAAACAGTATTTGTAAAAATGCGTAACTGTGAGAAATTGTGTGTAAATTATTCACACAAATATATTTATTTTCTTGATAGGTACTCGTTTAATATATATTGTCATGACGTCCGCTCCGAGCACACGCTGTTCGCACTAGGACGCCAAAGGGCTGTGTGTCGGGTGTTTTAGGGTTTTTTCAGCGGCTTTGACTTGCAAATTGTTCCGTGCATGGGGGAGAAGTTTAATTAAAAATCAGGAACGAAGCTAGCGCTGTCGTGATGAATAGCATCACTACATCAACTGTTAATTCTATCTTGTAGTTCTCATTCTCCACAGTTATTATTGAATGAAATCAGATAATTTAAATTAATTTTTCTTATTAGTGGAAAAATAGAACTAGAATATGCCTTGTGTATACTTTACTTTAAACATTTAAATTTTCACTTGCCATAATCTTCTGATATAATACAAATTTACTTTTCGTTTCTAGTCGTGTATCCGCTACTCACCAATAGATGGCGTCGATTTTGAGTGAAACAAAAGTCGAAAACAATTATATAAAAATATAGTTGTAGCAACTCTTAATTTTTTTTTCCATTGAGTTCGGACTGCAATCCAAAAGTCCATCGTAGGGCCGCTAGTTACTCATGAATACGAGTACTTTTCCATTTCAACTGACTGACTACAATGTTATGTTTGTTTCTACATAGACATAATAAAGAGTTTGTTAATTAGCGCATGTCACTAACTAAGCATGTTTGAAGAAACTATCTAAATGGTCGAAAGGGCAGACGATGGTGGCATTAACAGCGGTAAGTTATTAAAGCAAGGGGTACACACTCGTGTCGCCGTCGGCGTGTTGTGTCGCTAATGTGCGCGTTTCGTGAGCGCCGTTTGTCAGCCCCGCGACCGGAGTAGGTCGAGCGGCGGCTGAATAAAATAGGCAACAGTTTTTCAACGAAATTATTTATTTATTTAATCAAGTATTGTACATAGCCACATTAAATTCTGTAAAAAATATCTGGCACCGAATAAAATAAACCGAATAGAGGTATCATAGAATATTTCTGGTATTTATTTACAATTTACAACACATGGCGTAAACAGTTCTCTGACATTTTAGGTTTTGTCGAAATGCTAACCAAACGTTGTATCCAATTATTTAGTATAATAAAAAATAATTTAATAAATCTAAAAATATATTTTAACAACTATTTACGAAAAATAATGTAGTACTTCTCCACTGAATTTTAATTTTCCATACCACCTCCGAGTCTAATACAAAGAGCTAACGTGGCGCGGCGCGGCGCGGCCCGCCATGCAAATGAGGAGGGAAATGACGCGCGCTAATGACGATAATTATGTACCGTTTAATTATTAGAGTCCCGCTGGACGCCGGGAACCAGCCCAGAGTGTTGCACACACCGGCGGCCCCTTGCAGAGCTTGGAACGTAATCGACAACAATGATCCAGAGTGCAGTCGCGGAGGGGTCAGTGGCCAACTCCAGTACTGAATTTTCATACGTCGCCGGTAAATTTCACGGTTTAACGTATCAGCCGACGCAAGAAACACTCAATTTGCAACAATTTGTAACTGAACCGTTCCTTTGATTCTCTTATTGGTAGAGAGGAGCGAATTCGTGTGTGCTATCAGTGCGAGCGCGCACTGTAAGACCCGCGGTAATTGTCCATTCATAGTGTGACCAAGGAATCGGGAAGCAGTTCCACGGAACCCCACGTGGGCCGCTCTAAGTGAATGCGTAGAGTTCACAAGTGGCAATTAATTCTAGTCACAAAGCCAATAAATTAACGCACGCGTCGCGTTATGATGCCAGATAGCGCTGACTGATGTCGTCGTGGTGATGTGGGCTCGCCGCACGCCGCACCGGAGTGGTCGTTTACGTATTTTTGTTTATTAATTTAGAAAGCAAACGATATAACCGCACTAGAAATACTTAAGATTTATTAAACCGTAGAGACAATTATAAATAGCTTCGCAATGAGTAATCTTCCTCCCGGCTAGGTATTCTACCAAGTGAAGAGGACCGTTCAAGTTTGAAACTCGTGACAGTATATTGCCGTCCCACTGTTGGGCTGGGGGCTACTTCGTATCAAAGTTGTTGCTGCCACGTGATAGTCCCCCCGCTGTCTCAGTGCGTATGATCAAAATTTGCGTGACGCCCTTCTGCATAACTCCACAACTAAGTAAATTAGAACTATTCAACTGCTTGTGCTGACGTCACATTAATCATAAAGTTGAATATTTTATTATTCGTCTTCAGTTATATTTATAGTCAAATCAAAAGATAATTTTTATTTCACATTAATTACACTTCTAGCGTTACGTAGATCGATTTTAGAGGGACATTACAATTATGAGATCATCATGTCACCGGGGCACAACAAATTTTGCGTGAATATGGATCTTCCAACGAGAACATCCATTTTAACAATATTCTTGGTGTCAGCATGGCCCCTTCTGTCGAGGGACACCGTTGATAGTTTAAATATAAATAAATTGAGCGTAAATTAAAACTTTATTGAATGTTAACTAAAATGAATGTATAAATCGATCGATAACGAGCACAACCGATCGTCCGGCGACGTGACGTGTGCTAACTCACGCTCAGGTAAACAGCGCTGGCAGCGACGTGCGGTCAAAAACCGTACACCTTCTACCCTCCCTTCCTCGTTGAGCAGACAACGTGTTTCTAAACTGAAAACCATTTCAGTACGTCTTGCATATTTTACTATGTATGCATATTAAAAGACAACTATGACTCTTAAAACAGATATATCCATATACTTTATCTTAACGAGTCAGTACCAAATATCAAGTGAGTAAAACTAGTGGCCCTTTGAGGTGTAAAGTGTGAAAATTGTAGTTAACTTCCATCACCACTAACGGCACCGCCGCATCGGATCAAAACTGGTATCTATGGCCTTCTTATCACAAAAAATATTATTGTAGATGAGTAAGTACTTCCAGATCATGACTGTAATTAATAAATAGTAAATACACATAGAGAATACTTAGAAACATAGTATTTGCTGTTTGGAAGTGTCTTACCGCTTCTACTTCTGCGGGTGCTCGTGGTATAGTTTTGACGGAACGATGATTGAATTTGACGTTTGAAAAGTGTTTGTAAAAACGATTCCAATATATAATACAATTTATTAAATTAATTTATTTGCACTAAGTGATGATAACATTTGGAGATGCAAGATTCGAAACCAGACCAGGAGAGGCTCAAATGCGATGACATGTGAATGACCAGTCGCGGAAGAGTCATGTGGAGTTGCGACTGTTCGTCTTCCGTACATAAACTGGGGCGAGATCGCGTAGCATTCATATAAGTGAAATTAATTTGAATCTTTTGGTGAGGATGAAAGTTTCGTAAAAATTATTTAGTTTTTATGACAATGTAAAGGCTGATTTTCGAAGAAATGAAGGGTTTTTAAATCCCAAATTAGTATTAGAATTATAAATTTAAACAATATAGGCTTGCATTTAATGTTGGAGTATATCCTGTATATATTTACTAAGAATTTCAAAAACAAAATCCATGCAGCCGGAGCTTACTTAACTTAGAGAGTCTGACTGACTGTTTTTTTTGAACTAAGTTTGTTATGCAGAAATTTGCATTCCGTTTACAATTTCCTCTTTTAGTCAAATAATTAAACATAAAACAATATTTTTTTAGGAATAATTCAGATAAGTTTATCTTAACAATTAATAAAATTTAGAATGTTTGCCTCTAACTAAAAAAATGGCAATAATTAAATAAAACATGCTATTTATGTGGCAACGGCGTGCACAGGATTATGACACTGGGTATGCGGCGGAGTACTCGGTCACAAAAACTTTTTCTTTTATAGATTTTTAGCATAGCCACAGCGACGCGACGGATCTCTAAGTCGGAAACCATGCCAACAGAACAAGTCTTAGATGTACTACTATTCATGTACATCTTCTACAGCAACGCAGACAAAACAGCGATAGATCGTCGCGGCGGAAGAAATTCTAATAAGTAAAATAATAAGCTAAAATATTATAACTACTCCCCAGTCAGCTTCAATTTTCACATATTCAAGGTTCCGGTTACCTGACCAAAAGTATTTAATTTTATGCAAGCTTCCAGATGTTTTTCTGTATGGTCATGCTTCTTTGCCGCGGAATAAAAAATATTTAGTCCACACTGTACTAGAATTACTAAACAATATGCAAGGAAAACAATATAATTTAATCGTGTGTACACAACCATACAGCCAGTTATATGTTACATAATTTTTAACATGAAACTTTCGAGTTACATTCCCTTTTTGCTGGTTTAATTGTTGTAACTCGGGTACACACCTATATTTAGACACAATTTGAATCTTTTCACTGAGTGACAATTGTGAAAACTTGTTATTTTTAATTCTTAATAAACACACATTTTCAACACAAACCTCACAATCAAATAACATTAAAAAAAATCAACAAACGCACTAGTAAAAGCAAATCACTACAATTATTATAGTAACTCAGTAATAAACTGTTAAATATACACACTTTCAAATGTTGAAATGAAAAATCTTTTAAGAAAACTATAAATATACTGGCGCAAACAAAATAGTAAACAATGCTTATCACATGAAAAAAGCAAAATGGCCCCAGCGAAACACAAAACATTTCTGCTATTTAAACAAATAAAACCTTACTAAACAAAAATGCATAATGTTAGATTTCCGTCTATTATTTTTACTCGGATTATAGGCAACGAACATTTCCGATTACTCCCGACAACTGCCGAACTTCCGTAGCCTGCCGCTGGAGTCGCGGCTTTCGATATTCATGGGTGTGTGCGTTTGCGAACTGTGTACGGACACCAAAATTACTACACACATGCGAACAAATGTCATGCGGAACCCGACGGCATGCCTTGGTTGATTAGGTACAATATTTTGCAGCGCCGCTTGCTTGTCGCCAAACACCTGGCAAACATGTTAGTGTGCTTGCAAATAGGTGCTATTTATAAAATATTAAGCGTTTTTAAGTTATTATATTTTGTTTATTCATTTATTTACTATTAATTAAAGTCATCTAAAACGTACGAACGTTTTATTAAAATATCTGTGAATGGCAAGTAAAGCACTGCATTTCTGCCTACAAGGAGCGCACGCCCCTGTCATGTGGTACCTAAACGGTAGTTTCAAAATGATTACTTGTGTTTGTTTGCAAATTTTTGTTCCGGTTTAGCTTCCGAAACTGTTACATAGATTTTTTAAAATTTCTAAGAATCATTATAGTTTTTTTCCTTGGAATAAATATATATTGGTATTAAATTTAAATTTTAAGTGGGATTTATTGGATTTCGTAGATCTGATTTGGACATGAAGAGACCATCAGGGTCTGATGATAACTAACCAGTGTTGATGAGATATTAGCCAATTTGATTTATAGAACTACTCTCTCATATTTATCACTCAACAATGCATTGGTTCAAATCTTCATTGCTGTCATCATCATCGAGTCTCCACAAAATCAGTTGGCCTTATAAAATTTTATCTTTCCGAGCGTATTCAAAAAGTTGTGACCATTATCGATAAAAACAAATGAGTCATCGAAGGCAGGTGCACGGCGGCGGTGCACTTTTAAAATTGCAGACGTTGAAGTGTTACTGTATGAAGCAATTTCGAACGTTTCGCAAAAGAACTGGGAAGATTGTGTGAAGCGTGCAGAAAAACTCCAAGATGAAGACTTGAAAAAATCTCATCTGGCAGAAGAATTCGTAATTCATGTGGATGACGGTGACTCTGGTGTAGAATGTTAATGTAAATACTTTTAGATTTAATTTTAGAAGTAAGTTATTATTATTATTATCTTTTTTGCTATTCAAGTTAAACTTAGATATAAGTATTTATATTTATTTTAATGTAACTTGTTACATTGTAAACTTTTGTACTTATAGTTTTTTAATACATACATACCCAATTAATAATTTATTTGAAATCATTATTATTCTTATTTTAATAAATACTTTGTTTTATCTATTTTTCTTTCATTTTTATCACAATCCCACATAATGACAAAACTAAATACACTATCGATAACGCTTATCGGCAACAATAATGCGCATCACTATGCCCGCCCATAAGGCCCGTGAGTGGGAGAGAGAGCAAAATACTCGCTTCACCGCTCCGACGTTTTATGACGCAAACTGCACAGAGAAAAAAATTATACTTTAGTTAAATGTTATATACTTCCAATTCTTATGTATGTTTCCGAAAGTTTGACACTGAAAAAGAAGTCAATTGATAAACTAAGGGCTTTTGAAATGTGGATCTACAGAAGAATACTTAAAATTAAATGGAAAAGTAGAATATCGAATGTCAAAGTTTTACAAATAATTAATAAAGATTTGGAAATTATGAAAACCGTTAAGAAAAGAAAAACAGCCTATTTTGGACATATACACAGGAACAATAAATATAACTTGTTAAAATTAGTAATTGAAGGCAAAATTAAAGGAAGTTGAGGTCCAGGTAGAAGAAGAATCTCACTGATTGCAAATATAAGGGACTGGCTGCGGGTTAAAAGCACAGATAGCTAGTTCATATGACTGCTGATAAAGAGACGTATCGACAAATGGTCGCCGACCTCCTTGATGGAGATGGCACGTGAAGTTGAAGAAGTTGTTGCTAACATTTAGACGCAAATTGTCGGTAAACAGAAACGCGAACAAATCCATTTTCTTTTTAGTCGTATGAGCCATCGAGCCATCTGGTTTTACCGATGGAGGCAGTATGAGCCGACAGAAGTTAGTCTCAACCGCTGTGGTAAGTGAACAAAAAGCTCTACTGCCAGATGGTTGGTCAGAAAGACTTGCGCCGATATGTTGGATACGGTTAAGATTTAACTTCTGTAGTGCCTTTGTGTAGGACTTGGCGGTGAGGTTAAAGGCTTATTTCATCAAACTGATATCTGGAGCTTTGCGGTCTCGAGCATCAACCCAAAATAAATACGCCGAATGTTTGCGCCTCTCAGCCTGAACACATTCGACGTTGAACCAAGAGTAAGCTTGGCCATCGACGGGGACATCAGAAAAATTACCTATCCATATGCGATTAATGCGATTGTTAGAAAGGCTTTTGTTGAACAGCAGGCGTCTAGGCAGAGGTATATGGATCGTATATTTTTGACAAAATTTTGACTAGTGGTGTATCTGTTAGTACAATATGCACAATAGAAACCATATCAAACGACGTGCACGATTAGTACCAAAAGCCATTTTGTCTAGCTTGGTGATATGCACAACGTACCGCAAAATCAATTAGATTTATTTATTTATTTCCGGTTCAATGAAATGACTCCATTGCTTAAGAAAAGCAGCTGATATTTAATTTTCCCTCTTTATCTATCCCCCTTGATCTAAGTTTTTTAAGGGGATTTTATTGGGGTATTATGAAAAAAAATATTTTTGTTTTTTTTTAATTATACTTTGCAATTTAAAGAAAATAAATATTTTACAAATTTTCCATTGTACATATTGAAGTGAATGAAAAAAATGTTAATTAGAAACAAAGAGAGGACTATGAAAGAAAAATAAAAAAACAATTGAAGTGTTTAATTTTTTTTTCGATCTCTAATTACGTCTTTTAATTGTTACACCAATATTTTGTTTATTAAACAAATAACAACATTATGTTTGAGTAAAAAACATAAACTTACTGGGTTACAATTTTAAGAGTAATATCGACGTATTAAATGTATTGTTTACAGCATACATATACACGCTTTCCAAAAAAATATTACAAATTAGTAATTTCATATATTGATATGTACAATTGTCAGCGTTTATGTCTCAAAAAAAGTTAAAATTGTCGTAACCCAAATTTAATTCCATAAAAACTACTTTAGGCGAACTCCAACATAAGCTAACGATAGCTAAACATAAAATACCTAATCTCTCCAAAAATTACATTTCTAGGTCGAATAAATATAAGTTATGATATTTTTCTAAAATTTAAAAAGTTTTTTGGCTCTGGGTTACAGCATGTGTTACATGCATGGGTTATAGCAGTTACGCTTTGTACACATCGGTCGGCCGGCTGGCGGCGGGAAACAAACAAACAAACAGGCACAACGATAAAAGTTTTCTCGCCACTCGTCGGCCGGGAATATTTTGCATATTTGATATTCGGCGTGTAGCGAAGTATACTGTTAGTTACAAGTTTAACCAGTGTATGAAAATTATATATGTTAATTTATCAACCAACGGGTACGTCAAACACTTAGTTTCCAAGATATTAAATATGGTGGCGGTAATTCTTCACTTTCTTATTATTTCGCTTTACTAGTCGGTAGTCTTCGCTTTATTAACTGAAAGTTAATGTGAAGTGTTGTGTTTTTTTATAGTTGCAGCCGATAAACGAGCAGACCACGTGCGACATAAAGATGCGACATCCTTCTTCGATCGACGGACGCTCGAGTGGATAGCTTTAAAACTTATAAAAAGGTCATTAGATGTCCAACTGATACATTTATCGAGTGCAATGCGGTTCTAGCACCTTAGTGACGATACTGCTAGAGTAGAAAGGTATTGTTAGTTAATAAGGACTATATTTAATGAAGTTAAGTACTGTAAAAAATGTCATAACCTTACAGCATCTTTCAAAACGTTAGAAAAAGCAAAAACTGATGTACAAAAGTGTATTTACAAAATATCTTATGATTAAACATTTTGAAAGAAGTTAGCGAATACAATACATAAACTTATTGGTTCATGTTCTTCTTAGAAAGTCCCCCCTGAATTTGCCGAACACATCGGTTCAGGACAAACAACGATCGAGTCGAATCGAGTTCATTGCCGGCTACGACGTCGGTCGGGGTCGGGAGCGCGACGTCGAGGCGCTACGGACACGTGACGAATGGGGTTACGTGCTACGTGCTACGATTTTATTAGGAACTTTCTAATGATAAGGTAACTACACGCCATCTGCATTACTTACTGAACTATTTTTTTTATTTTCTTCTTGGTTTTGCGAAAAAAAAAATATTACGTCTAACTTTTCTTCTTTAGCGTTTTAACAATTGTAAATCTGTATTTTGAATTCGACCCCGATATATCCGAACGTGTTCCAGTTCTAGTGCCGGAGACCCCGTAGTGAGCGCATTCCTTGTCACTTCTTTGCCGTCAATCCGACGATGATATATTCAATGTTACGGATGTCTGATGATATACATAATTAATTAGCCACAAAAATGTAAAATCGTTTGCTCTCGGATGTCACGTTGCGATTTGATTTTGCTGCATTCCAAATCATTGTTTAGGTGCGTTATGCATCCAACTAGCCGAAAGCCTGTTTTTTCTACCGGCTCGTCTCTAAAAAATGGATAGTTCATTTTAGGGTGAACGATTCCTACCTGTATAAAGAATGAGGGAGGATGGCGAAATGTAAATTAATATTTCCAAGGCTATTTGAAAGAAACTTTATATAGAGCACCGATGCACCGACATATTTGGAACAAAATGTCAATAAAAGTCAATGTAAGAAAGAACACATTTATTAATCTGTCGTGTCGTATCGTATCGGCCCGCTGCCGACGCCCGCTTTAGTATATTTAACGTTATATCTCCTAGGGCTAGTTCCTTCGTTCCGACCACTATAACACCAACCTATGTACAGGAATACTTATACAATCTATATCTCTATAATGTATATGTTAGCATACTTAAAGAAAACAATAATGACATTGAAAATTATATGACAAGTCGTCATGTTGTATCGGAATACGACATAACTGTATTAAGTACATTTCTATTAAAAAAAAATACAATTTATGTGACAGAGTCGGTCTTGTTCGACGGCATTGTGCTGTTATGACATAAAATATATTCTGTTGTATGTGTGTGTTATGTACGAGACACGCCACACGAACATACCAACATATATCCAGTAATACGTTGTCGGAAATTCGTTCAACTCGTTCTAAACGTATCGCACTAACTGAGCGACACACACGGACTAACTGACATTGAATCACATACCTCCTACTTAAAATTTATTTATAAACTTTATTATAAATACTTAATTCAAACTTATATACACATCTATTTACAAAATGATTTTTACTCTATAAGGAGGGTACACGTACATTTACTCGGCCTTTGTTATGGAATACATAAATCTTAAATAATTTATACAACTTGTTATTTTAAGTAAATTAAAGTATACGATTCGACGTTTAATGGTGAGCTTAAATGGGTGATGTTGTTACCGTCGTGCGTGTTGCGTGCGGTTTGTTACGTTATCATTATTTGTTCGACGGCGGTTTGACATAATACAGTAATATAATTTATTTGCGATTATAAAAGTAGTAACCACACGAAGCGGACAAATGGTTATCCAGACAGATCGGCCCGTTTAAGATCACTATTAATTGTTACGATTCTTGTTATATTTTCGGGTCGATGCGTCGTGCTGAGACATAAGTTTGTACAAACTAGTATTTATAAAATAATTTACTATCTAGCCTTAACAGGGAACTAACCGTATGTTTACAATATTTACAGGCCACACGACGCCGTCGTCGTCCTCGTTCAAGGACACCACCAACACGTCGTCGGTGTGCAACCACAGGCGTCGGGGACGTGATGACGTACACCGGCCGCCGCTGGCTATTTACAATTCACTGCTCTCGTCTACGTACAGTTACGACTGCATCTCCACGTCTCACCGCACGCATCGACTCACTCGCCGAACATAAATAAATCACAAAACATATCGACACCGGGTCCACGTAACGAGGACGTAAACGTGTATAATATTACACTTCTACGTCACACGGACCGCTGTGATGACGCCAACAAAAGGCTTCACCCCCCCCCCCCCTAACAGAACGTGGAATTCGCGTCCGCCGTTACATGTAGATAATCGTATCACGTCTCTGTTGCTGTATGTATATAACATCTGAGTGTGACGCCTTGGGGCTCACTTGAAAGAAGGTCGAGTAGGTTATACAAACCAGTACTGTTGAAGTTTGAAGATGAACGGCAGAAAATTAACTGGTATTTGTGCGATAATTGATAGATTGAATGAAGTGCCGATCACGGATAATAATATAAAAACAAGGAACGACTTTGAAATCGAGCGTGTCTCGAAATCGAGTCAGAAACGAAATCGAGTTGAGAACGGATCGACCACGATGTCGATGTGACCCCGCGATCCGTCCGGCTGATGATGGAGGCTGTCGAAGCCGAATAAAAGGTAAAAACGTAACACTAAAGGGTTCTCGTTATATCTAAAAGCTCCTTCTCTCGTATGGCACTTGGAATACATTTACGATCATCACATAATATTTTATATAATTATAAGCCTTATGACCAACGGACACATTTGAACACATACAAAACCTATAATATATGTAAATATTTTTTAATATTTGAATTTTTGTCGAAACCAAGTATAATTCCATAATTTTTATTTAAATTTTACACACGAACATAATCACGTAATTACCATAAACCGCCGTGATATTTGCACATTATTTAAGGATGTATCTTAGTTCTAATTATTTGTTTTGCGAAACAATAATCATACTGTCGATTTAGTTCTATACTAATAAATATTGTTATTATTATATTATATAAGGTACGCCGACAATTTACGTAATACTAAACTGGTCTTAAATTAAAGTTTTAATAAAGTAATCCATATATTTAATTCCGGTTCCATAATATATTTAGGATGCAATTAATATTTCAACGTGATATAACGTTTTAAATAATTTAGTAGTAGTTAACCACGTAATAACGTTATGACTCGCGAAATGTCCACGGACTGTAAATGTATGATAACGACCGGTTAATGTTTTGATCACATTGAAGTTAGGTTGCTGTTAACTGTTACATAAGTGGACTGCATTCAATCGGTGGTTAATATTAGACCATCTGTAATCCTTTGCTGAGGCTTTCCACGTGCTCCTTGGCCTTCATACGGAGCGCGGCGATGGAGGAGGAGCGGGGGTCGGGAGGCGCGGGCGCGGGGGCGGCCGGCGCGGGGGGCGTCAGGTAGCTGGGGTACCCCGAAGGCGGGTGGCTGAGGAAACCTGAGAAGCAAATTATGAATCCAACCTTAGACTGATGATATAGCAAGCGATTTTTAATAGTAACAGCACGCAAGCGAGCGGACGGTGAACCTGATTGTTAACTGGCCTCTAGCGCCGCATCTTAAACACGTTAGTTCCAGGGTATTCAGGAGGGTAATAAGGCCAAGCATTCATAACCTCACTTCCATATGTGGGAACTGTCGCGATAAATGAAAAACCTAAGTCTAATGTCTCATTTGGTGGTCAGTATGATGTATTACGAACAGGGATTTACAATTACATGTATTCTTGGGTCTCACATCATAAATACTTTTAACGCCCGATTCTGAAATAAAGCGGCTCTACCTATTTTAGCAAAGCGGAAATTTCGGTGATTACGATACATTACTCCGATCGATAGCTTGGCTAGGTACACCCTGTAGGTAAATGCTAACGAGAAATTAATATACATGTCATAGGTAGTAGTCAATCGATGGCAAGATGTTCGCTATCACTCGACAGTCGGTATCTCGCTCTACAGCAGAGCCTAGAAAAGGTGCTCACTTGTGTTTCTACCGTACTGGATACTGGTGGCTCTCGGCTAGGAGCTGGTGAACGTTTTGTTTGTAATTATTGTTAAAATAGTACATTCTTGGAGAAACGTTTCCTAGGTCGAATTACCAATTATCCACGAAATTGCAATTTTCCGAGAAAAAAATCAAATTAATTTAATTTAATTATAAAATGATGCGCTCCATCCATTCTTGGGTGAAATCTAACCTTGCACTCGTACGATCCGCAGCACGACGGACGAGGCTAAGGTTCCGTTTGTTAAAGTATTTAAGCCACTGTACCACTCGTTCTAAGATGGTGATAAGATTCTTTACCCTCCTGCAGCAGCTGGCCTCTACCGGCAGCCGTGGATATTTTTAACGCGGTTCGGTTGCAGTGTCGGAGAATTAATAAAAACAGTTTCCGTGGCTCCCCCTCAGGTCACCGCGTCAATGGTAATTTTGGTGATGCGGTTGTGTTATCGACCATACGTCTTCAATAGTGAAATCGCGATCCACGGTAACGAGACTGCAGTGAACGGGTGTAGAGGACTTCAAATAAAATGAGATACCTGGCAGAGCGGTGAGGAGCGGGGGTGCCAGCCAGGGGTCCACGGGGAGGCCGAGGCCCGACAGCCGCGGTACAGGGGCGCAGCCGTACTCCGACAAGCCCAGCCGAGCCGCCTCCATCTTCTCCTGGCGACGCCACTTCGCCCGGCGGTTCTGAAACCACACCTGGAAAGAGAAAAAGATTTGTTACCAAAATGTCATATATATGGTACAAGGACAGTAGGTATCTAATGAATTTTGTGTTTGGATCACGTTACCAAAAACACCCAAGTTTAGTCTCAGCGCTCAAGCCCATGCATTAGAAATAGGCTGTATTTTCTAATTATTAATGACATTAAGAATTTCTTCCGACTAATTTATTAATTCTATACATTTGAGCTTGTGATAAATATTGTCATATTTTTTTAAATTTTAATAGTCGACAAATGAGCAGACGAGTCACCAGACGGTAAGTGGCCACCGTCGCCCATGGACATCAGCAAGACCAAAGGTATTGCGTTGTTAGCCAGGAAATGAGAAGTTAAGAAAGTTAGAATTTGATTGTATTTAGATTGCAGTAGAACAATATTTAAATAAACAATAGTGAACGACATCATTAACACCAACTGGAGCTTCACGTCTACGGTGTAGAACGTCCCCAAGGTAACGACAGCGGGGTGATGGCGAACACCCGAAAATTTACAAAGAATAGTCATTCCACGAATTAACAATATGAAGACGGGTTGATACTGACTCGCTTGTAATTGATGCGCCACCATTTACTACAGCATCAAACTTTATAGCCCTCACTCGGCAATAAAACGATGTAGCTCGCGGCGATAAATCAGCCGGCACACGTCACTAAACGGTTTGTGAGGCCAGACATAACAAAATAAAACTTTGAATGCATGGAACGCGAGCTCAATCACATAAATGTACCATCGTTGTGCCATCCACCCTGGCGCTCCACTCCACGGTGCAACGTCGACCTTACGAATGGGACTTAAAGTTTATTTCGCGGCGGCTCCGATCGATATGTGGCATGAATGTGGTGTCAAATTGTAGTGTGAAATGATATATTCAGGGTAAAAATACGCGGTGATCGCGTGATGCTTCCGATTGCGGCTCGAGCCCGGAGCCCGGATACCGGAGACCGGGTAGAGACATGCGACGGCTGATCGCTTTTCCGTCAAACATATTAAATTTTTTCAACTCGGGGTTGATATACCGCCAGTCTGGTGGCACTTTTGAGGAAATATGATTATTTTTAAGACCACTCACTAACTCACTTAACTGGTGCTTAACGAACACGTAACAGTAAGAAGTAGACCTTAAAGATAGCTAACATAGGAGCGGTCCACTTTGTGTTAAATCTCCACTGCATCTCCTGGACACTTTTTATCAACATTTTTACGAATCGCGATTTTTGTGTTTCATTCTCATATTGCGAACCAATTACATGAATCATGGACACGTCCTTGACCAAGACGACAACATAGTACGGTACAGATGTGTTGCTACACCTGATAAAGAACAAATGCTTACTTCGAAAGTTCTGCTATTTCTAACACAATTCAGACTATGTTCGAAGGCCGATACAACACTCAGGGTCACTTGCACACCTTTTCATCTCAGACATCAGTTTTCACCATGATCTCTATTAAAACAAGGTACTCTATTAAAACATAAGAGGACATCTGCGTTGTCAATCAGTACAGAAAATTATTACTGATGCCAGTTTAAAATTGGAATAAATGGAATCGTAATTTGATAGCGATTAATTCCAATAGGCCGACCGGAGTACATCGACAGCTACAAATGTCGTCGGGACGGTGGCGACACCTGGCGACGAGCGGGCGAGCACGCGACGCGCGACGTGAGCTATGGTGTCGGGCGGTACCACCAGGGGGCGCCGCTTCGGCACGATGCGTTATGGGATTGCATTATTATGTTTTTATGACAATTAACTTACAGTATACTAATAAAACACATGACCAAGATGATCAAAATTAGTGTAGTTTAATTTACTTGTATTTACAGTCGGTGATAACAAACGTTAGTGAAGAGATAATGCACGCATAACTCCTGAACGACTTGACCGAGTGACGACATACTCGTATATTTGTTTCATCGAAACGATAGTTAATCACCACCTTGGTACTAAATTTACAAACGATAACTATTATTTTATTATATTACAGAATAAAAAACGAACCGTCTCTCGGCCCAACTGTGTGTGATGTTTGTGCAATATCGGATTTACTTCTGATAACTTTTCAGAGATTCTTTGTGTGTGGAAACGGAGAATATACCTAGTGTGAGTCGACATGCAAACGTAGGATTCCGTACGATCTGTCTAAACTTATTAAAAACTATAACACGAACTTGATTGCGCTCCCTTCACGCAGAGGCCATCAAATCGATCTTAATCCAACTTAACATGTGACAATGTTACCAATATTATTATTTATTATGTCATAACTGCCGCAGTAACTTAATGTCGGCAATTCCGACCACGACTATGTCGTGCCGCCACCTAAAAGCTTATGTAAAACCAGACTAGGGCCCCACCAAACACAATAATAAGAACTAAGCTGATAATGCGCGTTAGCGCTTTATTGTCACAACAGGTGTTCGAGTAACACGTCGCGGTTGTCTTATAATAATATATTGTGCAATTATTTGTTTAATGTGTTACGTAAGAAGAATCAAGAACGCAATTAATACGATTCATCTAGTTCGGTCGCTCTAGTTGTAGCGCTGTTCTGACATTGAAGGCGATGGACGAAGGTGATAGTAGTAGCCACAAATTGCCGACTGTTGAAGTGTTCGTTGAAAAGTTAAATTATTTTCACTTAAAATTTGAATCGCGTCTGTAACTAGCGCGCGGCGTACCGTCGCAGTGTACGGTGTACCTACAACGTACAGCGTACACGCCATCGATAACGGACCACCCTCGCCGGTGGTCGCACTTGTTCCCTCTAATTAGATTTCCGAACAAATTTCATAGCGTTTATTGTTTTTTTAAGTAATAACTTCATGTTTCCAAACGTTGACAGGCTCGCTATGATTACCATTGATGTAGTAGGGAATAAAGTAAATGAAATCCTGTTGTGGGGTGTATGTATAATTGTAATTCCAAATTTTCCAAGGCCGCGATGAACGGCGGCCCGCGATGGTATGTGGCAGAGGTGTCTGTACACACGTAACCTGCAGTGTTGAAGCCCGCTTCCAAAAATGCCAAGTGCGGTCCTTTTCGAACACTGTGCAATCGTCATTATGTCATATTTATGTATATGAAGTTGTATGACTGTTGGAATCATAACTAGCTTATCTGCGGTAAGCGTTCACTGAATTACTTTCCTTTTATATATATTATAACTAATGATCGCCTTATTGCTAGTCGCTAGTAGACCGTAATAATTAAAAATCATTTTTTTGAGAAAGTTCATCAACGGTTACCAAACAAGTACAGTTACAGTTTTGCACATCACATGAGTAAAAAAACAAACAAATCAAAAGAAAATCGGTTAACAAACAGCATTTTGAACGGTAACTGAAATATTTTTTCTTTGCTTTTTTATATACATAGATTCCAGCGGACACGACGGGCGTTATCCTGCCCGAACTTTGTTATTAGCCAGAGAGTCACTTAAACACCCACAAAAATTTCATTTCGGCCGTTTAGGAGGAATTCAATGACGATCATACGAATAATTTTATATATAAAGATAGATTATGACTTGATGGTAGACAAAAAATAGCTGTAATAGATTTAAAGAAGTAGAAAACGTAGAGATTTCAATTTAGTTAAATATAGTACACAAATGCTTGAATCTTTGGAATGCGTTAGAACCTCGGAGCGGCCATTAACTTTTAGTGAACCAAGGTAAAAGAGCGAGGTACATTTGTGCAGATATTTTTCAGGTGAACTTCCTATGATTATGGAATGTTATAATTATATAATTTAGTTTATCCGCAATTCTGTTTTCAATATACGGCGTCCCCGGCGCGGCCCCGCGGCCCCGCGGCACACGACAGAGCTTCGTGCCGCTTACACTTTGTTTCTCACGACTTCCTACTTTCACTTTCAACTTGGTTAATGATCGTAGTAAACTTTATGAATGTGTAACTGTAAGTGGTTCGCTTAACAAGTGGATAAGCGCAGGCGAGTCGGGGGACGGAACGCGCAAGGACGGAACCGCGTGTTTCGGTCAGCAGTATGTTTGGTCCGGCGAGCCTCACCAATGACGACACGTCATCACGATCTCAGCCTAAAGTATGAATACATCTGTGACTGAGCTCAAACTGAAGTTCTGTTTAACATTATGTTCTTTTGTATCCATATGTCTACACTGCAGTATCCACTCGGATGTGGTAAAATGCACCCTCGATATTACTTTTACGAAGAAAAAAACTAACAAAAATCGTTCATTGTATTATTCCAAGCGGGGTCCTCTTTTATTGCTTAAGTAACTTCGTGTGCACTAATCGAATCTGAACGACTCCCGCCCGCGCCAACTGTCGCGTCACAAAACACGCGTCAAAACAACTACAATGACAACACAATTTGACAGATGTCACGATGAACGTTGCACTGATAACAAATGAATTTGCAATCAACCAACAAACATCGTTTTGCTGAATATATTTTTGTTATTATAACAGCAGTTAGTCGCTTTACAACAATGAGATTGTTGAAAAATTAATTATGTACTTATTACTTCGTTGCTTGGGGTCCGTGGTCTGCAGCTCATCACCTCCGATAATGATATGGATATTAAAAGAGTTTATTTTGAATTATATCACAAGATAATTGTATAATGTCGATAATGTCGGCACGATTTCGACAAATGAAACCGTGATGACATCACACATAAGCAAAACTTAATAACCTAATTTGACCGGAAAAAAATTACACACCGAAACGCAGGATTGCCCCAGCATATATTTCACGTTTGAGGAGGACGGTAGGCTCGTGCCCTTACGAGGCTTCTCACGTTAAATAAAATCCCATACCACACCTACGCTCTTCCGGAAGAGCGCAAGGTGCGAGCCGTTCTCCGCGGAGTCCCATTCGAGCTTCCTAATGAAGCTATCCTCGCCGATTTAGTCGCCCAAGGTCATCCCGTGGAAGCTGTGCACAAAATATACAGCAACACGGGTAGACAGTATCCACTGGCTCTTGCCATTTTATCAAACACGCCCAAGTCCCGGAACATTTTCCGGGCCGACATGACCATCTGTGGTCTTTCATTCATTAAAGTAGAGCCCCCGCATAGACGCGGCTTCCCCGGTCAATGCCATCGCTGCCAGCTTTACGGCCACGCAGCGGCGAACTGCTCCGCCAACCCCAGGTGCGTTAAGTGCCTGGAGCCCCACAGCACCAAAGAGTGCTCGCGCACACGCCACTCAGAGTCGCCTCCGGCCTGCGTTCTCTGCGGCCAAGCCGGCCACCCGGCCAACTACCGTGGCTGCCCTAGAGCTCCCCGACCTATCCCATCCAGGACTGCCGCTTGGAAGTCCTGGAGAAACACCCAATCTGGCCCTCCGCCGAACACCGACGCGAACTTCCCTCCTCTGAGGACGCCTATCGCACCGCCTAGACCCGAACACTTTAAGTCGTGGAGACGTACCGACACGGCCACGACTACTGTAGCTGCTCCCCGTCCCGCCCCGGCCGCCCCGCGCGACCGGAAACAGGCCGAACCACGCGTTAGCAACACCGCGCAACCAGAGGGCAAGTCGTCCCTAGCCGACGACATGAAGCTCGTTTATGACGTCATCCGAAACGTCGACATCGCTGAGATCTCCGTCCTGGCTCGCAAGATACGGGCGGCAACAACACCACAGCAGCGCCTTCTAGCGCTCGCTGAGCACAGCCATTTATTAACGTCGTTATAATGGCTCAAGCACTTAGTGCGCCTTCTTGTCACTCCGGTCGTACCAAACCTAAGGGCATCTCGCTCATCTCATTCAACACTCGCGGCCTCCGCAACAACATCCCTGAATTAAAGGAATTCGTTCGCAACAACGCCACAGACTTACTATTAGTTCAAGAAACGTTCTTAAAACCCGCCCACACCAAGGGCCTATCAATTCCCTCGTACAATCTTATACGTAACGACAGACAAGACAGAACCGACAGACGCTCCGGCGGCACCTTAAGCCGCGCAAGCGGTGGCACCGCCATTTACTTTAGAAAGTCGCTCCACTGTTCCCATATTGAGACTCCGACACTCACGAACTTAGAAGACACTGTTTGCAAGCTAGGTATGACTGGGCATCCGTCCCTGATCATAGCCTCGGTTTATAATCCGTCGGGAACCCCGCTTTTAAACTCAGACTTAGAGGCCCTACTCTCACTAGGAGACTCGGTTATTTTATTTGGAGATCTTAACTCCAAACACACGGACTGGAAGTCAAACTTAGACAATTCATAGAAACACGGGACATCGATGTCCTTTGTCCTTCCTCCCCTACGCATTACCCGGATAACGCGCTCAACTCTCCGGATATCATCGATCTCGCGTTAGTTAAAGGAGTCGCGCTCAACTTAAGAGCGATCGAAACGCTCCACGACTTAGGGTCTGACCACCGACCGGTCTCGCTCAAATTCGGGCCTTATGCCACCGATCCAACCACTTCTTCTAAAACCTTCACCAACTGGGAAGGATATAAAAAATCGCTAGTATCAGGTCTCGATGCCGGCGGCTCACCACTGGCTACCATCAACTCAGAGTACTTCGTCAATACGGAAAAGATTGACTCAGCGGTCAACTCCCTAACGCACTTAGTTCAAACATCTCTCTGAAACAACGAGCGTGTAGTCGAGGTGCCAAACCGAAAACTACCACTCGATGTCAGGAATCTTATTCAGGCCAAGAATGCAGCCCTTAGAAGGGCCGCACTCTACCCCACTCCAACGTACAGGAGGCGTGCCAACGCTCTCCAGCGACGTGTTCGCTCTAGACTTGCCGAAATGAGGAACTCCAATTGGGACTCCCTCATGGAGGGAATCAAACCCTCCCATCAGGCGTTCTACAAGGTGGCGAAAGCCCTCCGCATAGGCGCCCAACCTCTCACCCCGCCTTTATCACGCCCCGATGGCAGTATCGCCTTCGAAGACGTCGATAAAGCCGAATGTTTCGCTGACAGCATTGCCTCTCAATGCACACCCAGTTCGCAACAATGCGCTCCTTCACATATAGAATCAGTAGAGGATGAGGTCCGTAAAAAGAACTCACTCCCAGTCACCGCTGAGCCCATCGTCGTTTCCGTTGACGAAGTCCAGGATATCATCCGGGGTCTTAAACCCCGCAAAGCACCAGGAGCCGACGGCATCTCTAACGTCGCGCTTAAACACTTCCCCGAGCAGGTTCTCTCTCTCTTAGTTCTCATCTTTAATGCCTGTTTGCATCACTGTTTCTTTCCAACCGCTTGGAAGGAAGCAATCGTTATAGGTATTCCTAAACCCAATAAACCTCTAAACAAACCGTCCAAACACCGCCCCATCAGTCTCCTCAGGGCTATGGGGAAGTATTCGAACGCGTCATACAGACTAGACTGAAGAACCTTCTTTTCCCAGTAGGCGGTCAACCCTTAATCATCCCTCATCAGTTCGGTTTCCATGCCAAATACTCGTGCCCTCAGCAAATCCATCGTATATTGGAATACATTCTAAGCGGTTTTTATCCTAAACGGAAACGCACAGTCGCGGTTTTCTTCGACGTTGCCAAAGCTTTCGACAAAGTTTGGCACGAAGGACTCCTTCTCAAACTCCACTACCTAGGTCTGCCTGATCGCGTTGTTCGATTGGTCGCTTCCTACCTACAAAACCACTCCTTTCGTTTTAGACACGAAGGAGTACTTTCTTCCCCACGCCCACTAGCGGCTGGGGTACCACAGGGCTCGGTACTAGCTCCCTTATTATTTTTAACGTACGTTAACGACATTCCCATCCCAAAAAACGGCGTACAACTATCGTTATTCGCAGACGACACCGCCCTATATTATCAATCAAAGAAAATAAATTCGGTCCTCTTCAGACTCCAACACTCAGTTGACGAGTTAGGAAAATGGTTCGCCAAATGGCGAATCGAAGTCAACGCGGAAAAAAGCTCCGCGGTATATTTTCATCACAAACTTAACAGACAAGACGAACCTAACATCCGGTTGCTAGGTGCCCCTGTCCCGTGGAAAACCACAACCAAGTACTTAGGAGTAACACTCGACTCCAGACTGACATTCAGACCGCACATTCGCAAAGTCACCAACTCCGCCAGATTTTACATGGGCCGACTCAACAGTCTGTTGGGAAGGCATAGTAAGATGTCCCTCAGACACAAGCGAACGCTCTATAAGGTTTGCATACGGCCGGTGATGTCATACGCCGCCCCTGTTTTCGCGCACGCCGATCCCAAAATCCCTCATCCCATCCAAGTTGTCCAAAACATTTTTTGCAGGAGAGCAACCAACGCCCACTGGTGCGTGAGGTACGCCGACCTGCACTTCGATCTTCAGCTTCCGACCATTCAAAAATCTTTCAAAGACTACTGCACGACATTTTTTAAATCCTTAGAGGAACATTCAAACCCACTTATCAGACAGGCAGCGGTCTACACCGCCCCTAGTCTTACTGGCCACCAAATCCGGAGGCCACGAAACGTTCTCACACATCCCCCCGACAAGATATCTTCTGACTTGGACCGCCGCCTGGCAGCCATAGTCAAGAACTCAAACAGTATCAGTTAGTAGCGTCCTTAAGATGCCACAGTCTCACCATTCGACAACACCTTCAGTGTTAACAACAAGCGTATGCTCCCTCGGGAGTGCCGCTAGCACCCTTTCTTTCTCTAAGGATGGGTCGCTTCAGATGAAGGCTTAGAGGCCACAAGGCCAAAGCCAACTCGGGTGGTGTTTAGTGGGTAGGCCCCTAGGTTTTTCGGGAGTCCCACATAACCAGCGCAGCCGGCTGCGTTGGTATGCTAGGAGCATTCACCACCCCCTCCCGCGTTTTTCCGGAGGGTAGCCCATTTTCCATCTTCTGGGCGCAAAAAAAAAAGACGGTAGGCAGCCATGCGGGTAGAGAACTCTACCTCCATGAACGGGTGCCGTCGGGATCAAACTGAAGGGTACAGAACCCGGCGACTTCCAACGGAGGTGCCGTTCGCCAGGGCCTCGTCCGGTGTTCAGAAGGACGCCCTAGGAACACTAGGAGCACGGGAGAATTTGTAGTAATAAATACGATAAGGTTATGAATATGCAGCGAGTGGCGTGCGTTACCAACTGCTCACCTACGTTTGCGTGTTCCATAAAATAAAACTTACACTTCGTCATGCCGGTAAAAAATTAAGCACGTGATTGTGTAGTAATATTACGTAATTGAAGAAATACGTCGAAAAAATTAATTTTCCATTGACAGGATCCATAAAATAATCCAGAAAATTATATTTCACATTGATGAGAATGAAGCGTTTATTACAGAGGTTAGTTTGTCTAAATTCATTTTTAAAAATAGCAGAGGTGCATTCCTTAATTTGGACAAACTGTGAGATATATGAGTTAAAGGTAACTCTGTACTGTTTACTTAACATTTTGTCGATAATTATTAAATAAAACTCAATTAGAGCTAATTCGATGAAATTAATGTTAAGTGGTTATATTTCAATTGAAATAATATTTATTCGAAGTAGGTTACAAACACTTTTCAAACGTCAAACTACGCCATCGCTTCAACAAATCCCTACCGTGAGTGGTCCCGGAAGAAGCGGCACGAAACTCCCAAGGAGTTTTTTTCCTACTCACAGAACGCACTTATGACACTTATAATAAAACAAGATACTGTTTACTAAGAAACATAATAAAAGTTTGACAGAAAACTGAACTTCATTCCAGTATAGTGTTCACGCAGGCTGTCCACCAGAAATACAGCCTGGTGACGGCTTTTAAGTAGTACTGTTAATATTTAAGAACTGAGGCCTTTATCGGAGTCCAGCAGCGGGCCGGTTATGGATTCTGATGGTTTAAGATCGTAATAGTTGTTCATAGACTTATAGCATTTGTAGATATGTATTTTATTAAAATAACGGAGGTAGATAAATCTCTTACAAATAAAGTCAATCTCGGTCTCACCGTCGTGTTATTTGCCCACAAGTCCACGACACCTTTAACAGCATTGTTCATATTATACAATATACAGTGTAAATACAAGTACCGTATCGTCTCCGAGAAGCGGCGACCCACGATTTGTATTTCTGTGACATTATATTCCGCCGGTCACGTGTTCACGTCACATCTCGCTCCTCCGGGTTATTAAATCGGAAACATTGGCAAACAGCCGACTGTGAGAGGGAGGGGATGTGGGAAGGGGAGGGAATCTGGGGGGAGTCACTGACACTTCCGCGAGGGAACGACGTTCCGGAGCCAATAACCAGATAGGCATGCTGAGGTATTATTGAACTGATGCGTTTACATCTTCAATTTAAACACAACACTATCCAATGACAACGAAGTTGGGACAAAGTTAATGTCTAGTCAAAATAATAAACATGTTTATACCTACGTAGGTACTTATATAACATTATAATATTGTTTAAAAAATATTTGTTATTGAGGACAAATATTAATCAAAATAAATAATTATAATACTTATTGCAGCGTCTTTGCTTGAACGTACACTTCTAAATTATACAAGAACAGGCATTGCCTCAAATGATGTTTAGGTTCGGTTTTAAGTTGTTTAAATCTATACTTAATATTATAAGGGAAGTGTGCCAATTTCGTGAGGTCATACGTATGCGGAAAGTAATCTCCACAACCGCGAGACCTACATATTTGAAAAATTATTTTACCATTTTATAGATACATAATTCCGAATGGACATAGACTATCATATATGTTTTTTCTACCTAAATGAAGTCGGAGCGGGCCGCTGGTTCAAAATAATAATAATATTGAAATAAAATAATAATATTGAAATCAAAATTAATATGAGCATAAATGTATGGCTCCGTAGCGACCGACGAGTGTCGGTGTGGCCTCGAGTATTATCTACCTAATCGTGACGTCGACCGAAGAATATGTCGGCTGTCGGATCGCATGTCTCTCAACTCTATGTATAATTAATTTGAGAGGTCAATAAATAAATCGAGCGAAATTAAAACACCCGAGACGAGGTGACCCACTCACTGCGCCGTGTCGGTGGCGGCGTGACGTCTGAACGGCTGTCACGGTCAATAACATTCCGACATGACGGAACGAATGGACGGGCGCGTATGGAAAGCAATCACGGAGCGCGAGACCGCCGTGACGATCTGCAGCGCCACTTGCGATCAGCACTGGGCGATGTGGACATACTTCTGGGAACAAATTGCGAGCCGAGCGGATATATACGGAAGATTCAAATATACATTTATTTATTTTATTTAATCACCACCATACTGTACACTATTGCTACATAAAATATTGACGGTAAACCCGTAAAAAGAGGTATAGCACAGGGATCTATAATAGGGCCATTGTTATTTATTCTGTATAGTGCAGATGGGCTAAACCAAATTAAATACATCTGCATCTGCAGGTATATATATCTTTTAAGCCATCTGAGGCGCGGGCTGCAATAGACAAGCTCTATGCGGATTTGCAGCGTATTTATGATTGGTCTGAGAATAACTCTCTTGTATTGAATCCCCTGAAGTCTAAATATTTAATACTTGGTACAAAGGAAGAAATAAAAAAAAAATTGAAGTTTTAAAACCCTCTGTACTTAGGTGGTGAATCAATTGAGAGAGTTTCGGAAGCTCGAAATTTAGGTATATTAATGGATGACACGCTGCGTTTTGTAAATCATGTTCTTGGTGTTGTCAGAAACTATTTTTACCGTCTGAAAGTTTTATATAGGATTAGAGATTTTATCAGCTCTGAATTGCGTATAAGTTTATGCGAAACTTTAGTTTTGTCCAAGCTCAATTAGGCCGATTCAGTAATTGGGCCTAGACTCTTAGCGCGCTCTCAGAATCTGATACAACGTGTACAGAATGCATGTGCAAGATTTTGTTTCAACATACCGCCACGCGCCCATGTCAGTCCCTACTTAAATGATGCAAATGTTTTGAAAATGAAATACCGTCAGCAACTTCACTTTGCTTCAATGTTATTTGGTATTGTTACAGAAAAATGTCCACCGTATTTATATGATAAACTGCAATGGACAAAATATATCAATACTACACATATCACTAGGGCCTCGAGTTATAGATTATCATGTCCTCGGCACAGCACTGCTGCGTTTCGTGGTAGTTTTAAATACAACGCCACTAAATGCTAGAACAATCTGCCGCCTCCAATTCTAAACCTAAAAACAAAAGAAGGATTTAAATTCCATCTCAAGCAACATCTGTTAAATTTACAGAAATTACTTTAATACTTAAAAAAAAAGTTATGTTTTACCCCGCAGCCATGCTCAATCTCTCTCCCTCATGCACACGCACACACACATACACTCCGACACACTCGCACTTACACTCACGACAGATAACCTGGTAAAAAAAATATATAACTTACCTTTTTGGTCTTTTCGTCTTATGTGGTGACAAGTTTTTGACCCTGAGCCCCTATTCCTACTGGTACTGGATATTGTTTATTCTCACACTGCTGGCAATTTTAACTTTGAATGCATTCAGAATAAATTATTATGTCATTCACCCGATAAGTCTAAATATGAAGTAATTATGTTTATTGCTTTGTTATATTTGTTGTTGTTGTTTGGTAAACAATGTATAATCCAATTATTTATTATGTTGGCACTTATGCATAAATAACTGTAGTAAGCACTTATATTTATAAATTCCCCTTGTATGAACTACTCGGACACTCGGGCCGCACTGAAATATCAGGCAGGTGTGGCTCCCTCACGCCAACGCTGGAGTGCGAACCTTTTCTGTCTTTATTGCATCTTGATACACATTATGTTCAATGCTGTTTGTTACACAAGACAGAATAAATATGTTTTTCTTTCTTTCTTTCTGTGTTCTTTCATCTAAGTGCCAGCACAATTATAGGTGACGGCAACATGCAAAAGGACGACATATGTACATAAAGAGCGCCTACATGACATTAATTTAAATTAATTAATTAAATAAAAAAAAATTGAAACATAATTTGAGAATAGATGATAGACATTAATAAACACTAGCAGTAGCTATCCAGTGACAACGCGTCCCACATCACGAGAGGTCTACCAAAATGCATCACAGTCATGCCAATAAAATATTAAATATCTGCCGGCAAGTGTTTGGAGCCGAGTGTCGTAACAATGTATGTAACAAGATACAGATCTTCGTCATTTTATTGCTGCAATTAAAATTAATTTTAAGCTCAATTAACTTGGACTCCATTTTGTATCTCCTACTTCAGCCTTGAAATAATTTTATGATTTCATCGCAACAATAATGTACAGTTACATTTGACTCTCTAGTAGTATATAGGTAATATATATATGTAAGTTTATTTATAAAGTTTCACTTACAATGTTATTATATAACTTTTACCAATGATAGTTATGTCCTATATTATCGATGCTAAATAATAATAATAGTGTTGAGCAAATATGGATAAATAACAATTTTGATTTATATATATATACTTATATATATACACACACATTAGTGTTCCTATGTCATTACTGAATTTTATTATTGCAGTCATTTAAATATTTTGTATGCTTTAACTTTAATAGATTAATAATATATTAATGTCAAATCAATTTCCATATATATTTTTTATCGAATGAATTTCAATATGTTCTTCAGAGACGAGATAGAAAGATGGAAGGCTTATAAGAAATGTGTATAAAATTTCTTTCATCGGAAACCTCCGATATATAATTTAATATACAATTTATCGAGAGTAACGTAGTTAAAACAAAATAGAGCATAAACGAATTTTAATTTCGTTGCCAATAAAAAAGATATTTTCAGTACAAAAAGTGTTCAGTCGCCTTCAAAGTGTGAGCGCTCCGGCCGCCGCCGGCCGGGTGAGGCTAGGGAGTACGTGTCAATACTACAATGCGATTTTTCAAAGACAAACAAGTTTACTACAATTACTATTTCATTCATACACCAAACAAAACTATCGTTGGATCTAATACGGTCAGTATTGGAAATTCTTAGAATGAAATATAATTAATATTGAAAAATCAGACATGAATGGCAAGTATAGCCAGTAGCGTTGCGGGTAATGGAATTCGTCGATATGAGCCATCAACCAGTTTTCCACATTTATATACTCTATATTTTACAGATAAAGTTGTTTATTTATAGAAGTATTTATTTCAATAATTGTAATTCATAATTCATAGAACGTATAATATGTACTTCATAGAGCTTTGATAACCGACTACTGAAATCAAACCGCAAATAAATAAATTACCATTCACACACTCACAGCCCCGCATTAGTAAACCTTGTGCTGCGAATAGCATGAACGTATACAAATATGACATCACAGATACCCATGACCACAACACACAAATGCCTGCCCGTCCGGGACTCGTACCTGAAAAGCGTCGTCCGGCAGACACGACCGCCTAAGCTACTAGGTTGTCAAATACTTTTTTATTTTCGAAAATATTCTTATTTCCGAAATATTTTTCTTATACCTAAGTAAATAAGTTAATTTCCATAGAGAAATGGAAGCGAATTTTTATCGTCAATAATAACACATCGTCAATCGAGAAATCGCAGTCGCACAGTCGCAGTCTCGGTGCGCCCACGCCCCACGGGGGCGCCGCCCGCCGGTTTTATTGCGTCCCTTGTCGATACTCTTCCTTTTTTCTCCCGTAGTTGGATGCGTGGTCGCCGCCCGGCCTATATCGAAGGGGTAATTGGAGTTTGTCTTCGTAAGCGTATTACGTTTGTTACCAAAATCACTCTGTTAACTTGCGCACCGAATTCCGTCGCGCCGGGCCTCGGACCTCGGGCACCATCAGCGAATCGGTAATTCAAATTCAAAATCATTTAATCATATAGGTATTCAGTAAATACACTTATGAACGTCATTTTTTGCTTCTACCACCGTTTCGAAAAGGTGATTTAACAATGAAGAGAAGAAACGGCGAAAGCAACTCCTCAGCACATCTTTTAAACAACATATGGTAATTACATAAATTGTAACCTGTGCGGAACTGGTTTCGACACTATTATTTCCACGCATCCTGGTCATTAATGTATTCATCTATACTATAATATCCTTTGCCTATAAGTTGTGTTTTAATGCAACGCTTAAAAGTACCTATGGGCAACTCGCGTAACGTCTTAGGAATCTTATTGTAAAAGCGAATTCCAAGCCCCATAAAGAAACGCTGAACGTTTTGAAGACGAAATGCAGATGTAACCAAATTATGCCTATTTCTTGTTTGATAATTGTGTCTATCACTTTTCTGGTTATACGTTTTTTTTTTTTTTTTAATAAATACTAAATTACTATATATATATACTGACTGGCTACGGTGAGTACACCTATTTCTTAAAATTTTTCTCTTAATGACTCACGCGACTTTAATGTGTATATGGCTCTAATTGCTCTTTTCTGTAATATAAATATTGAATCAATGTCCGCTGATTTACCCCACATTAGGATACCGTAAGGCATAAGACTGTGAAAATAGGCAACATATACAAGTCTAGCTGTCTCTACATCAGTGATTAGTCTTATTTTCCTAATAGGGTAGACAGACCTACTAAGTTTACTTGCGAGAACCGATATATGCGCGCCCCACTGAAGCTTACGATCTAAGGTGATACCTAAAAAAACTGTGGATTGTTCCATAGGCAGTGTTTCGTTATTTAATCTAAGGATTTTGCCTACCTTCTGCACATTTGGTAGTGCAAACTTTATACACTTCAATTGCTTCGCTAAATGACTGACAGAAAATACATCGGTTGTAATGCCGAAACACTGTCTATTTTTCTGTTCCTCGA
Organism: Megathymus violae; assembly: GCA_003671415.1. Classification (NCBI taxonomy): domain Eukaryota; kingdom Metazoa; phylum Arthropoda; class Insecta; order Lepidoptera; family Hesperiidae; genus Megathymus; species Megathymus violae. The sequence goes on along the minus strand of PDGT01000120.1, from coordinate 583,386 downwards.
TAAGATAGTGGACTGGTCGATTATTTGAGTGGCATTCGTGAACTAGGCGGCACCGTCGGTGGCTTGTTTATGTCAACGTTGTGCTATAACGTTGCGTTGTGTTAACGAGCGCATGGGTCGCGTGATGGTGGTCGTTCGCAGCGCACAACCTAATCCATCTTAAATACTGCAATCAGAAAATTTTAATCACTTCACACTTGAATTTAAAGGAAGATTTCAGTTTGTCCACCGCGTAGGAAAAGAACCTCATCACCTTGTACCTGCGGTAAGATTGGGATTAAGTATTAAGCTGAGCCTAACCCATCGGCTTTCGGGCGGGGCCGGGCACGGCCACCAACGTTCGGCACGTCGGCTTGGACTCAAGGACGACTGGAGCTACTATTCCCCTGAAGATCGCTAGCGGGGGATGGCCCACTGAACATAAGTGAACGACATGGTGACACCCGCTACGTACCTACCGCGTTTAATAATTGAAAGAGTGCACTTCGATAATGGCCAAAAGCGATAAAAATGTATCGCCATTTATCATCATTTATCATTACCTTCCAAATACGTTCCATATGGGTAAGGTAATGAGTATGGAGGTAATAATAATAATTGTTTATTGCTTGTTACATTACAAGTCATTAATTTATAAGCAAAAATTTGTACATTTATATATGTCCAGTAGGCATGCTTCAGGTTCATACGGTAAAACATAAGTCATTTTTAATACCTAATAAGAAAAAAAAGGAACTGGAATCAAAGTTTCATGTGTTATTTATAACAGTATTGTTCTTATTTTTAATACGCTTTTATTAGCTCGGGTTGTATGTATGTGTGTAACGGAATCTTTGAGCTTAATTTTCACTGGTTTCTAAAAGTCTGATCAACTTGAAACTTTGCACACATATCAAGGGCCGATGACAATGAAATAATTTGATAACAGTTTCCCATTATCCTTA